>VMDR010006732.1:0-43901 GCA_007922815.1 Macrotus californicus
CCAATACATTCAATACAAATAAAAACAAAAGCACCACAAAACTTAATCTCCTATGCCGTAGCCACACTGTGGTACAACCTTTATGCAGTCCTATGGTCATCTTTAGCGTGCCATCACTTCCAAGGCACTGCTGTTAATGTATCAGAGGATGTTTGTTTATAGAGGCAAAGCTGAGAGGATCATGGAGCATATGGGTTCATGTAATGGACCCTCAAACAAGATAAGGTATCCCAGTAACCTATTTCATGTTCACCAACTCTGTAGCCAGGAACAGATTAATTTTAGAGATACATTCCAGAATGTTAGGTTAGATAAAGAGAGAATGAAAAACATGTTAATTATACACCAAAAATAGTGTCAGTTAAAAAAACAACAATGAAAACAAACCCCTATAATAATCAATAAAATATATTAAAAAAAAAGAAAACAAACCCCTATATCAACAATATCCAGTTGCGGATTTTGGAACCAAGGGGTGGGAATAAGTTTTGGGTTATGTTTAGGGGAGAGAGGGCAGATTTGTGGGAACATTTTTGAGCACCTTTCGGCAGGCTATTGAGAATGAGCACACTTTTCTCATGTAAAAACATACTGTGAACTGCTACTGCATTCTGCCTCCAATTCTGTTCCTCTCAATTGAGAAAGTAATATAGATAAAGAGTTATTAAGACTCCATAGTTTTGTGTAAATGTATGTTTTGTTAAATGTGATTATCTGTATGCTGTCTATATTTACTTGAAAAGTGGTATTTAGTTTGAAGTAGAGTTTGGCAACCAATGGCCCCTGGACCAAATCTGGCCTCCTGCATGTTTTTTTATGCTCCACCTGATGAGCATAGTTTATACATTTCTAAGTGGTTGAAAAAAAAAGACAAAGAAGAAAATGCATAGAGTGCATAAATGTATCCGGCAAAGCCTGAAATATTTACCATCTGATTTTACAGGAAAAGTTGGTTAACCTTCGGTTTAAAGCTGTGGTTTTTAACCAGAGGAAATTTTGCCCCCAGGGGACATTTGACTCCGTCTCAAGACATTTTTACTTGTCATAAGGTAGTGGAGGTGGGGGTAGGGATGCAGCATCCCAATGATGCTGGCAATCATTGGGTAGAAGCCCAGAGGTGCAGCTGAACAGCTACCATGCACAGAATGGCTCCTGAAGACAGAGAATTGATCCAAAATGTTGGCTGAGACTCTATCTTTGCCCAAACTTTAGTTAGGCTCTTCTCAGCCTTCTTCTTGAGTAGGTCTCGACCTTGGTCTCTTCTCCCGTGTTTGACCTGCCTAGCCTAGTTTTAACAAGAATTCTGTTGAGTCAGTTTAGTGAAAATCCCCCCACTCTTCATATCCGATAACCCCTGATATCTGATCAAAATCTTTATCCCCCACCCTTCATATCTGCTCACTCTGGCCTGCATTTAGCAAGAATCCTGGTAAATCAGTTTAATAAGAATATCCCTACTCTTCATGTCCTGTCTTTCTAATTTTCCATCTACTCACTCCCTCACTCTGCTTGGTATAAATTCCCAGCAGTCTTTGTGTAACCGAGCAAACCAGGGCCCATCCACATGGTGTCTTGATGCATGACCCAACAATTATTGTTGAGGGAAACAGGTTTTTATTTACAGGGTTCCAACCTCGGGGTGGGGTGCTGAAAGCACTCCTGCTCAGAGCCCTGTTCTCCCACGAGACCTAGGACTTCCCTTACTCTCCACCAGGCTATAAGCCAAAAGCATGCTCTCAGATTCCCCATATCCTTATTTATTCTTAAGCCGGGTGCGCAAACAGTTCTCAGTCCCCTCTGGAAGATGCACTTGTGGGTCTTAGAGTTGCCATCCTCTCGCAGCAGCTCTCCCCTTCAGGATCTGGGGTGTGTTGTCCTCAGCCTCCATGAATTGGTCCAGGAAAACATGTGCTGTGTTCTCCAGGCAGGTTTCCCAGTGGGTCTCCTCTTTCTCACTCCAGCTTTTAATGCAAAACTGCGTGGAACTTCCTTACACACCAGGAGAATTCCTCTGCTTCATGGCTCCTTCCTCATGGCCGACTCCTACACCCTCCTACTCCCTTTCAAACCCCATGGCTGCTATCCTTCCTCTCTCTCGGCTGACCCTTATTTTAAATGCTGACCTGGAGCTTCCTACATGACTCATATCTGGCCCCTCCTACAATGTGCTACTTTTGTCAGTTCACCTGTATCTTTTACCTTCTTTCAGCTGCCATCTTTAGTCAGGACAAGCATTCTCGTCAGTGACGCCCGGGCCTTCGCCTCCCAGCCTCTCACACCTGTGTTGTAAAGGCTTCCTCCCCGCCCCCACTGGTTACATCAGGAGTCACTGAATGCTCTTAAGGGTCATGTCCACATTTCTCCAAGGGCGGCAGCATAGCTTTAACTTGCCACAGTTATGCAAAGTATCTGAAGTGCTGTCTCATTTACTCCCCTCACCCCCCAATCATGGGCTGTGGGGAATATTTGGGGGGGAGCCCTGCTTTGTACCCCATTTACTTGCTGTATTTGGAGTTCAGCCTGATCTCTCTCCCTTATTACAACAGTCCTGAGTGAGCACTTCCTTACCGGTTTAATGAGTGTCAGAATATTTTTCCTTTGACAACATCAGTGGTGTAGAGGTCGAGCAACCCTGGGCTAAAGTAATGTTTGGCGCATGTATGAATTCAGGAGCCACCTCTTCAATGACTCTGTAGCATGCCCCGCCACCCCCCCCACCTCTGGAGTTCCATTTTTTACACATAGGAACGAGGGAACAGTTGCCTTCAGGGCCTGGAAGAGGCGCATTGTAAAGATATTTGACCCCAACGACAGAGGAGGGCAGTCTGGATAGGGGTGGACATGCCATGTTTGGCCCTGGCTCTATTCCTTGAGTTCCCTTAAGAATGAAGTGAGGCTGACCCTATCTGTGGGGATTTCATTATCAGGCTCCCTTCGTCCCCAGTATTTTTGGGCCTGTTGGTGTCTCTATCAGAGGATGAAGCATTGCTTCAGTTCACCATAAAATGCTAAAAGGCAACTACATGAACTTGTTAAAACAGGTTTAGACAGTTATTAGGCAATAAGTAGAATTGGTTACTCTATCTTTCCTGGCTCTCACGTAGAGATGTGGTTGAAAAGGAGAGTGCACACAGGGTTCGAAAATGCGTCCCTATATTTTGGAGGAGAAGTGCGGGTGGGTGGAGATCTTCACTGGTGAGTGAGAGGCAAGAGAAAGCTGAAGACAAAGAGTACAGTTCAAAGCTGTAACTTCACTTTGCCCTCCTTGTGTACCGACGTCCCGGCCCCCTTCTCTTTGCCTGCTTGCTTCCTGAGAACTGGGGTCCTGGCATCTGTTCTACCCATGTGGCTTTGCTGTTGTTTAAAGCTTCCTTCTCTGGCAGAAACCTCTGGTCTCTGTGTCTTTCCTACTGGCCTGGACGTCTCTCCTTTCACATGAAGCCACACCTGCCCAGCACAGGTCCAGCCTGGTCCACAGAACTGCTCGCTCCAGCTAATGGCTCGGATGGGTCCATGCTTCTGATTTTCTTTCACATCCTAATTCTCTTTGATCTTGTTATTTCTGGCAGGGTTCTGATAAAGTAAGCCTAGTTCCAAAATGGCCACAAAACTCTTATGCCTGCCAATTGGAACTTACCTCTGTATTTCCCTCTATTTTCTGCATAGATTTTAACTTTTCCCCCTGGAAATCTTCTCTCATTTTGATGTTTGGAAGTCATAGAGTAGACCCCGCTACGGACTGTAGATCTGCTATTGCCAGCTGAGATCTTTGTGTAGAGACTTTGTGGACACCATCAGGCCGTTACTGGAGACTGTTTTAATGATTTACCATCATCGCCAGTGTAGAAGACGTCCAGAAGGACGTGGAGAAACTTTAAAGTTTGTGCAGAAGAACAAGAAGAAGGGCAGTATATGGAGATTTCTAATTAGCAGCACAGTAGACTTTGTGGTCACTCTTTGTTTTTCTAAGCCCCCAAAGGACCATTTTAATGTACTAGCAACCCAACAAAAGGAGGCAACTGATGGTTAGTGGAACCTACCGATTTGCTATGTGTTAAATTAGTACATATAGAAAAATATTTTTCTTTCCTGGATAGGATCAAGATCAGCCATTCTCTTCAAATAAAATCCTTCCGTAAAAAAATTAAATCTGCTAATCTATCCTAAGAAATACTGTATTATCTAGGCAGAAAAATGCTGACTTTGGACTGGAAATATTGGGGGGGGGACAGTTTGTAAAGTGTATGTTTGTCTGATCACTATGCTGTGTACCTGAAATCAATACAAAATAATATTGAATGTAAACTGTAATTGGAAAAAAAAAGGAATACTGACTTTAGAGACAACTCTATGTCATGTGGGGCAATTACCTAATCTCTCTCTGCCTCGGTTTTCTCAGCTGTACAGCAGGGAAAATAATAGCATGCTTACCTCATACGGTTGTTGTGAGGACTATATTAATTTATATGTAAAGTACTTAAAACAGTGTAGGCTCATTATAACTGCTGTTGAAGACGTGGCTATTACTAGTAGTATTTGTTGTGTTCTTGGAGTTAATGACCTAACTGAGCCAAGTGCGGTTTTAGGGAATTGAAGGAAATATGTTCAGACATTTCAAGGAAGAAAAGTCTAAGCGTAATTCTTTGATAGACCTTAAATTAGATTAAGATAAATGAAATAGTGGGCAGTGTTAAATTAAATATTTTTTAACTAGGTTATTTACCATAGGCACATTAGTGTATACACACCCTTCTGTTTAAGGTATTTTTAGGTGACATATGTCGCTAAGCACTAACAAGTGCTTCTGTAGCCTGGGCGTCTGTCAGGGACGGTGCCTTAAATGGCACCCATTTAAATCAGTTTTGCTGTGCAAATGCCGATTTGTTGGAGATCAGAGAGGTGAAGCTCCCTATGGGACTCAGTTTGGGAGAGGAGAGCAAAATACATGGAATTTGAATTTTGGTGATACCAGCAGCAATAAAGGTGATACAAGCACCCAAATTTAGGTCAGTTGACAGAATAAATTGGCCATTTATGGAGGGGGCAATTTTCCTTCATTATGCTCAGTAAACACGAGTTGAAAAGATGAGACATTTTAAAATAAGTATAAGTAAGCTAAATAGCCATGCTATTTAGATGTACAGAAACATCCTTGAATATTATTTGCTTTCCTAAAATAACAAAAGAAATTCCTAAAGCTCTATCTTCATATTTTATGATACTAGTCTAAATTTTTTATGTGTGTGATTATAATCAAGTACACCCGTGTTAATAGGTGTGTACATGTAGATAAATGAATGTAATTCTGGTGGAAATAACAAGTGTAGAGGAAAGGTTATGGATTTCTTTTTTTAAAATAAAGGTACAGCATCTTTCTCTGAAAATGGTTTTCTTGAAACACAGCAGAAAATCTGAGCAGCCTTCTGCTAGTTAATTATTGTTTTACAGGATGAGACAAATGCTTCATTGATTCCTGATACAGTTTTATTTATGTGGTTGGTTTCTACACGAAGTGAAAAAGTTTGATTAATTACCATTAACTGTGACATATCCCATGGGTAATGAATTTTTTTGTGTATCTGTTTTCTCCCTTTTTCAAATAAATCGGTAGCTACATACCCGGCCCTGGTAAAGCAGTCTGCCAGAATGCACAGGTAAAAGCAGCTTCTGCGAAAGACTGGGGTGACAGTCTTGTCTGGCACTCAGGCAGTGCCCCAGCGATATGGCGTCTGGCTGCTGTCTGCAGGACCTGAACCATCCAGTCATCTGACTGGGAGTTTGTGTCGGGTCCTAGGGGTGCCTGTGCATCCGCGAGGTCGCTGCTTGGGCTTGGAGCTGTCGTCTGTTGCCATGAATACCAGTGTGAACTTGAAGCCAATGCAGGAGTAAATCTATGGCTTTGACATTGGTAACTCCTACTCTTGCCTCTAATCACTCAGGGTACCATTGTTACTCATGAAATCAGTGCTTCCTAATTTGGAGTTACAGTATAATTTGATCTGCTTCTGCACAATTTTTTTCTCATTTGATTCCTTTAATACTGTATGGTAGGTAGGCAGGTGTCAATTATGATAAAGAAGGTTCAGTGGCTGCCCAAGGCCGTTAAGTAATATGTGCCAGAGTAGATCTCAAACCCAGGCCTTCTGAGCCCAAGTTCATTACTCTTCCTTCTGTACCGCATGCATTTTTATACATTGCTGGATTTGATTTGCCAATATTTTGTTGAGAATTTTTTACATCTATGTTCATGAGAAATGTTGGTGTATTGTTTTCCTTTCTTGTAATGTCTTTGTCTGGTTTTAATGTTAGGGGGTAATACTGGCCTATAGAATAAGTTAGGCAGTATTCTCTGCTTCTGTCTTCTGGAAGAGATTGTAGAGAATTGACATAATTTTCTTTTTAAATGTTTGGTAGAATTCATCAGTGAACCCATCTGGGCCTGGTGTTTCTGTTTTGGAAGGTTATTAATTACAAGTCTGATGGATATAGTTCTATTCAGATGATCTGTTTCTCCTTACACTTCAGCACTGCCTGGTGTGCACACAGTAGAGGGTTTTTAGTTGTCCCATTGTGCTGTGAGCTGACAACAAAAACGTATGTTGTTCAAGGCCATTAATAGTAAACTGAGTGGTCACAAGAATCTTTTGTACTTAATGGCTTCCTAACAGTGAATAATTTGGGTTTTCTAAAAATGTAAAACAGTTTAACAACATTCTGAGCTCAGGAACACCTACAAACCAGTATCATTTATGTAGAGCTAGATACTGAAAGAATTAGTAGTCAGACTTGAAAAAGCTTTCTTAATAAAGTAGGAAATATTATACTGTGCCCAAGGGACTAATAGTCTGCCAAGACTTGGTCAGACTTATTTAAAGGTATTTGTCGTATGGTTTTCTCAGGAAGCTAAAGAACAGGTCTCAGATTCTTGCACATTGGCATTGATAAATCATATTTTTGAATGAGGGTGGGCACAACCTATATTTTGGTGGTAGAATGTGAGTGGGCTATAGGAAATGGGTGGAAGGAATTGACTTGGGTGGAGATTAAGTAGAGAGGGGGGATTTTTTTTTTTTTTTTTTGGACAGCGTGGTTAATAAAATATTTGCTGTGACTATAAGGCTCTACCAAGTTTCCTGTGACCTTTGCCAGGGAAGTGTTTCCACTAAAACAAACAAGTAAACAAACATACCTTCATAGGGTACTGAATTTCAAAACAAAAATATGGAACCAGTTATGCAATATGGGATGAGATTTAAAATGGTGGTAATTATTTCTTAAGTTTATTCACAAAGCAACTTTGTTACCTGAAACAGGGCAAATCCTCCTCTTCAAAAGGGAAACCAAATATATGAGACTCCCGTGATTTTCAACAAGAAGTACTTGTTTCAGTGTGGTGATTATCAGAAGGAAAGCGGGGTGGGGGGAGGTAGAAGAGGGTAGAGGGGGGTAAATGGTGATGGAAGGAGACTTGACTTGGGGTGAACTCACAATACAGTGTACAGATGCTGTATATAGAATTGTACACCTGAAACCTATGTAATTTTATTAACCAGTGTAACCCCAATACATTCAATACAAAGGAAGAAAAATTACTTGTTTTTAACTGAGATCCTACCCAAAGTTGTACTGCTTAATTCCACGATTTGTACCACTACCCCTAGACATGAGAGCTATGACTAATTTTTTAGAGAAAGACAGTAAGGAGTGAGGTAAAAACTAGATAATTTAAAAAAGTTTTTAAAAGGTTAAAACATGTATTATTATTATTGTTATTTTTAAAGATTTTATTTATTCATTTCTGGAGAGATGGGAAGGGAGGGAGAAAGCGAGGGAGAGAAACACCAATGTGTGGTTGCCTCCTTCGCATGCCCCCAACCTGGGACCCAGCCCGCAACCCAGGCATGTGTCCTGGCTGGGAATCAAACCAGCGACCCTTTGGTTCACAGGCCAACGCTCAATCCACTGAGCCACACCAGCCAGGGCGAAATATGTATTATTTTTAACCCATATTCTCCATTCATTACTTCCTTCCAGTCAGCGTATGCATTTTTTAGTGTTTGATAATTAAGGAGTTATCTAATATATCTATTTTTTATATCATTGTACATTGTTAAATGATGTGGCAGATGATCTTAGATCCAAGTCACATTTTGTAGGAAAAGTTTTCTTGGACTATTTCATGAACAAGGGGCATCTATGATCTTTACACTATTTATATTTAAAGTTATAATGACCTACAGAAGAGCCCCCACTGCTCTTCCTTCCCCGCACCATGAATTGAAACTCTTGGAGAACCAAAGTTTGGACTCTGAGAGAGAGAGGAGACATTCACAGGGATAGGGGTGATCGGGAGCTGGAAAGGGTGGTAGAGGTTAGTGCTCACCAGAGAGATTGCGTTATATATTATTTAAACAGTGGAGGTAAATGTTGCTGATCCTAGAAGCAGGAGTAGTACTGAAATTAGAGTCTTGTTCCCAAGACATTTCAGTCTGAATGATTCAGAAGGAGAAGACAGAGAATATGAAATAAAAGTCGAAGGGGCCACTTCAAGGTGAAGACCACAGGAGGTGCCGTAGGAAGGCTGAGCAGGCAGCCAGGCCTTACCAGGAAGGTTTATGAAAAGGTTTGGAAGAGGCACAGAGACGAAAGTAGGGAGCTAAAGTAGGGGTCATGCCACAGGACTGCATAATTTTCCTTGGCTCCATGCTTTTGTGTAACTCAGGACTCAATATTTATTCAATCTTAGAATATCTCAGAGAGGTACAACATTTACAAATGAAAGACAACCCCTTGGGGACTTAAGATCCGGGAAAGACCAAGGCAGACACTATAGCTTAAGGGAGAAAGACGCTGGGGACCTCCTCTCCTGGGCAGTGTGTTAAGTGTGCTGAGGTCTGACCACTGGCCAGCACTGTCTCCTTCGGTTGTTGGACCTGGAGTTGTTAGCCTGATATCTTGGGGTGGGATCTGGCCTTTCTAGAGGCTCCTCATCAGAGCACAGGAACTAAGAATAAGTGAATGGCTGTGTGTGGTCCCAAAATACTGTGCTTGGTGCAGTTGGAGCTGTGGGTAGAAGAATGTGGGGTAAGAAAGAACAGGGTGCTTTCTACTTGCCCTCTCAGTAAACAGCAACACAGCATTGATCGACCACCATTGGTTGAACCCAAAATTCAGCAGTATACTTAGGCAGAAAGGCTCTCAGGATGAATGTGTGACTTTATTACTCTCACATAGCTTAGAATCACAGGCTAACTAACCAAGTATTTGTCATTGGGAACTGGAACCTACTAAGTTCTGGAACTAGGTAAGGCCAGGCTATTGAGAATGTCTGGGTCCTTGCAGAGACAGAATAGAACGAACAGGCAGCTCCAAGCTTGGAAAAGCCCATGTCCCCACCAGTCAGCTATATACTTCCCTCCCCCAGGCCAGCCTTCCCTAAAAGCTACCTGTCGCTATGAAGGGACAGTCCTCCTAGAACTTCTGCCCCAAGATAAATCCAGGAAACCTATAAAAACAACAGTTTTCCATCCTTTTAGATTTGGATGAAATTCCTCCATGTGGGTAGTATTAGACGTTCTTTGGGCGGAAAACAAATAATCCCTACCATGGAGCTACCCCTGTGCAAATGAATTTTTAGGAAATGTTACTCGAGGAGAGCAGATGAGTTGGGAAGCAAACTCTTTCAGCCATTGACAACACTGGAAGCTTTTATCAGGCTCTTTACCTTCGTGGGGCACTGAGCCAGTGATGCTACAAAACACAGTAGCAGGTGTGACTTCTGCCCTTGGAGACTGAGGGCACCACTTGTGAACCTATTCTTGCATGAAACTTACCTCTGTTGTCGTTCTTGGTGACAAATAGTAAATAGTGGTTGGAGGGAAGAACGGACGTGGCCAGCTGAAGGCAGGCCTGGAGGTGGACTGTACCACAGGGCTCCTTGCTTCCTTGTTCATGCCGTGTTTCTTTGTAAAATACTGTGCTTGCTGCAGTTACTCCTCATGTTTTGTGTAATACATGGAGATGCATTTAAAGAGATGTCCCTCCTTTGTATTTCTCTCTTGAGTTGTTGGAGTTCTTTGTCTATCTGGGTACCAGTCCTTTGCCAGATACATGTTTTGCAGATCTCTACTCCCCCTCTGTCCCTTGATTCTTCGTTTTCTTAACTGTGTCTTTGAGAATTTCTAAATTTTGACAGTTACGTTTATTGACTTGTTTGAGAGACCTTTGCTCACCCCTAAGTCATTGCTGATGGTCTATATTTCCCTCTAAATCTTTATGGTTTTAGCCTTTATGTTTATATCTGTGTTACACTGGAAATCAGTTTGTGTGATATGAGGTAGAGGTCAAGGTGAATATTTTTTCCATATCAATACCCAGTTATTCCAGCACCATCTGTTGAAAACATTTTTCTCTACCCGTTGATTGCCTTATTGCATTTGTTGAAAATCCTGACTCTGTATGTGGGAGTCTGCTTCTGGGCTCTCTATTCTGTTCCTCTGATATACTTTGATTACTCTTGTACTGTTTTTAATAGTTGTATATTGTACAGATGTCCACAACCATGTGGAATCTCTTTGTCATTGCTGGACATTACAAAGTTTATAAATTTGCTCGTAAAAATAATGCTGTTATGCGTATTACTTCTGTTGTTTAATCTTAATTGTTTTAAGTGGAGGAAATAATTTATAAGCAAAATTCAAGGCAAATATGTAAAAGCGTAATGTTATTATTTAGCTTTCCATAATATATTCTAGTTTTTAGTTCTGTGACAAATGGGTGTGCCTGCAATTGGCAAGAAGGTAGAGTGAGTACTGTGACCAGCAGCTATGACGTCCTTATCTGCTGAGAGAAGAAAAGTCACTTTGTTTCTAATTGTCATTTATGGATCGGTTTTATTATATTGTTGACCAGCATTCTTAGAGTGGAGAAGTATAAAGGGTAAAAACTTCTAAAGGAATTTCTTAGAGCTCATTGTTTTCCACGGGCCCCATAATGTATTGTAAATATGTATTTCCATGCATGTCAAGTGATGGGAAATGAGAGGCAGATGTTTGACCAATTGTCTACAGGCATTCACTCAATTATGGAAACCGGACAGCGGTCATAACTCATGTCCTATGTACTGTCAGATGTGAGAGGTTATCTGTCTTATGCTTTTTTATAAGATAATCAGCAAGACATTTAGTTGTGTAAATGATACCCAGGACACACATTTTTATTTTCTGTGAGCATATAAATAAAACTATACCAGGGTGTGAAGTATTTGTAAATGCTTAGCTTCTTTACTTGATAATGTATCCACGTACAGGAGGAATTTGTGGTATATAGGCCATCCTAGACATAAAATATTTGTGGTGGTTTTCTCAGGGAACATAGATTTTAAGGGGAATATGGTTATTTTGGGTAAACACGAAATATTTTTTTGTGTTCACAAAATTTTCCATATGAACAGTGACATAATTGTGTGTCATAATATTTTAAGAGGTTTTCTGGTGTTTACGATAATAAAACTTAATATATGTGATGGTGAGACTGCGGTCCTGGAAAACGAGAGTTTCCATAAATCATTAAGTCATTTCTGCAGTCTTCAAAGTTTGAGAGCTGCAGCTTGTGGCCAGCTGGATTTTAGCAAAGCAGAAAGTCAGAGGACTTATGCCTAAAAGGGTATCATAGGAGCTCTGTGTAAGAATGGGGTCTTCAGACTTCTATATGTGTCTCTTTTATTTTAAGATTTTATTTATTTACTTTTAGAGAGAGGGAAAGGGAGAGAGAGAGGGAGAGAAACATCAATGTGTGGTTGCCTCTCACGTACGCCCCCTACTGGGGACCTGGCCCGCAACCCAGGCATGTGCCCTGACTGGGAATTGAACCTGTGACTATTTGGTTTGCAGGCTGGTGCTCAGTCCACTGAGCCACACCAGCCGGGGCCTATATGTGCCTTTTAATTTGTTGATAGAGATTTCCTTTCTGGGCCATGGTAGTTATTTTTGACCAAATATCAACTCTTGTCTGTGTGAAGCTTTCATTATCAAATTCTGTTATAAATAATTAGAATCTATCAGAGGGCTAGTCTTTTTCTCTCTCCTCCTCTTTCTGAGAGGTGACCAGAAAGAGCACAAAAAAGTGAGTCGAAAGCCAGTAACCCTCCATTCCAGCCCTGATGCTGATTCCAGTCTTAGTGCTGATCCTGGTCCTCCGTCATTGCGGACACAAGGTAGAGTGGCCCCTCTGCCCCAGCCAGCTCCTGTCTGGGTTAATCTCACCCAGGGTGGGGAGCGTTAAGAGAGAATTGTTGGTTTTAGTTGTACTGGCCTTAAGATTTTAAGGCGTGTCCCTGAGTGAATTGCAGACAGAGGTCGTGGACAAAACTCAGTCTTGGCTGCTTCTTGATGAAAGATTCTTCCCCCCTTTCTCTTGGAACCATATGGTTGTCCTGTCTTCTGTTTGGGAATCTCCCCCAGAGAAGTCAGTAGAGATTTAACCAGGTTGAATGGGAATATGGTTACAGCTGGCTGCAATACATTCCCTTCAGTATCCAATTTTCCAGTCCCCTGCCCATTCTCCTAATGAGAAATAAGCCAGAAAATAGGACAGAACAAATCCCCGAATGAAAACCATAAAAAGAATTTAAGGTGAATTTTATCCTTTGGCTCTCTGATCTTCTCATCTAATCATCCGGTCTTGTAGCAACTTTTGATCATGCCTGTTATATCTATAAAATCAGTTTATGTGTTTTCCTTTTTTAAGAAATGAGAGCTGGGAGATTTGTATGCTCTTATAATTCTAAAGCGCAAGTTTAAAATTAAGGACATTTTGTTCTCCCCCCTTCCCTTTGCGCTGTGATCTTTCACGTCACCATCAAGGTGTGTGTGCGTGTTTAGTTTGTGATCAATGTAGCTGACTAGCAATGGTGGCTTTCTCAGAGCCACCTCTTGTTGCTAATGAACGTGATCATTTATACGGTGTCATGGTAGTACAGTCATGTTAAATAATTGATTGGACCATGGCAGGTAGAGAACAGCGAATGGAGTCTCTTTGTTGCTATGGTAATACTTTTGGTTTAAGGGGACTGTTTGTCATTTGGACCTCATGGATCTGGTGCGTGTGACATAATTGCCTGTGGTTGAGGCAGTTGGAGGGGAAAAATCAGCGTAAGAGGTGGTGGCATTTTGAAGCAAATTAATATATATTTCAGAGAGTTCTTGGGCTCACCCTGTAGAGTGACTTATTCTTTTTTTATTAAAAGGCTCATTCTTAGCTAATGCATCAGCATAGAGAATGAGTCAAGTGACAGATTTGCTAACATGGTGGGATTTGATCATTTATTGCATAAAAATGGTTATTATGTGAGGTGCACATTCTTTCCTCAATTACCCCAAGGAGGGCTCTCTTTGAGTGAAATTGTTGCCACATTTAGTAGGGACCTTGGGAGGAAAGGACAACATATTCTCTCTTTTATTCTGTTTTTTTTTTTTTTTCTTTTTAAAGCATAAGTCCTTTAAGGTGGGGGCTATATATATGTATTCTTTCTTTTCTTTTTTTTTTTAAGATTTTATTTTATTTATTTCTAGAGAGAGGAAGGGAGGAAGAAAGAGAGGGAGAGAACTATCAATGTGTGGTTGCCTCTCATGTGGCCCCCTTTGGGGACCTGGCCTGCAACCCAGGCATGTGCCCTGACTGGGAATTGAACCGCCGACCCTTTGGTTCGCAGCCCATACTCAATTCACTGAGCTATGCCAGCCAGGGCTATATGTATTTTTTCAATAAATATTTATTGAGCGTTCAGCTAGAGGCCATTAGGGTTTGAGAGTCCAACATGAGCGAAGCGGACGTGGTCCCTGTCCTCAGAGGCCAGACGCTGGTGGACCAGGCCCACTTATCTCTGGGCTCCCCCTTTCGCACTATCCTTTGCCTTCTACGAAACTTTCTCACTAAGTGCTTGATAAATTTTTTGAATAATTCCTTTCTTCTTCCTTCCCACTATAGTCTCTTAATATATGCCTCCCCCAGTGGTTTATTAATACCATTTGTCAACAACGAACACGAAGGTGGAAGGAAGCTTACGTGGCGGGAGCACATGTCCTTTTGACCCGTGTTCTTCTTTCCTTCATGGCTGAGCTCAAATTCTACTTGTGCTGTGACGCCAGCCAAGCCAAAGCAGTCTCATTTTGGTTATTCTGCTCCGTTGATGTGACATATTTTATCTGCTTTTCTTATGTTATTAATTTTTCTTGTGTTGTTGCTGTGCCTCTTAGGTGTGTTGGGGCAGAAAAACAGCTACAAGTCAGTGGTGAAGTCCCAGTGTTTTTATTTTATAGAGAATGAACAGGCCTGTAGGAATGAAAAGATAACTGGTTGTTGGAAGAATCACGATTGGTATCCAAGTGTCCAGACTCCGGTATCCCTTCCTTCTCTTTACTCTTCCCTCATTTCTGAGAGGAGGCACCAGCGAATGCCATGCTTTCAACTCAGAATGCGAGGGCGTTTGGTAGCCATAGGACAATGAACTCGAGGCTGGTGTTAGGACTGACTGTGAGTTTAGGTGTAACAGGTTATGACAGTGGTTAGATAATGCAGAACTAATGGGTGCAGCACTTTATTGAGTGTTTTAGGTTGACACATCAAGCAATTGGAAGCTTCACCTGAGCAAACTAACAGTCAAGGGAAGATCAAGAGGACCTCGCTGCTGTGTGTCACCACCATTGGGAGTGGTGAGGACAGCGGGAAGTGACCTCGGAGGGGAAGTGTTGCCCATTGGACACATAGAAACTTGAGGCTCTTTGATTGTGAACTAAGATGGCATCATAAATACACGACAAAGACAGGAATCACATTCTCAAATGGCATGTCAGCTCCATGTCTTGTGAGGAAAGTAAGTTTTCTGATTCTAAACTCGATGATTCTTTTATTTCCACTTGCTGAAGGATCATTCTAGTTTTCCTTAACCCTCATGCCAGGCTTACACTACTCTAGCCATAGCCCTGACGGAAATAGCTTGAAATGAAGGAAAACCTCTACTCAGTGAAGTGAAAAGGGAAATGTATGGGAGGGACCCGGTGTCTTAGGGCACTCAGGCTCTGCCTGCCCTCCCACCAGACACTGGGATGTCAGCTCGGCGCTCAGTTCTGTTTTTTCTTTTTCTCACTACACTGGCTTTCATCCACATAGTTAAACTGGGCTGCTTTATCCCTCCTGAGTTTATGCCCCTGTCCTTGAAGCACCTAGAGGAACTCTTGAAGCATTTTCTTGTTCTGATTTACATTCCTGGGGGAGGCAATTTGATGGGCTCAGCCCATATGGCAGATCGGTCAAGGTGGGGCCTGGGCGGCCGGGCTCACGTGCCCCAAAATGCCCCTGAACTGGGTGTGTTGGAGGCCGAGAAGAGGGCCTGGGCAGATGCACCCAGCAAATTGAAAATCTCCACCTAAAGTTACCCAAGTTCCTAAAATGTTATTTCCCATTTGTTGCATAAATGTTTTGAAAATGTTTTTTTTGCAGCATGATGAGGAATTAAATCTATTTTGTGCATTTACCAATTTCATCATAGAAAAGTCATTCAGAACCCTAGGTTTTCCTTGAAGCTGTCTTTTGCATCTCACCTCTGCCCTTTTCAAGCCCTATTGGAAAACAAGCCCTTTTTTTGAGCACATAGTAAGTGAGAAGTTAAAGGTTTGAAATGCTTTGGTATAATGTCCCGACAATTAAGATGTGAATTTTCGTGCATTAAGAACTTTTGTTCACCCTGGCTGGTGTGGCTCAGTGAATTGAGTGCTGGTCCGTGAACCAAAGGGTTGCCGGTTCAATTCCCGGTCGAGGCACATGCCTGGGTTGTGGGCCAGGTCCCTGGTGGGGGAGGGCAGTGCACGAGAGGCAGCCACACATTGAAGTTTCTCTCCCTCTCTTTCTCCTTCCCTTCCCCTCTTTCTAAAAATAAATAAATAAACTCTTAAAAATTTTTTGTTTGTCATGAACCACATTTCTTTTGATTGTGTTCATATCCTTCCCAGAGAAATTGAGAAATGAATAACCTTGAGATGCTCAGCCCTCTTAGAAGGTTTACTAGCTTTAAAAATTCTGATATTATTTTTCAAGGCCGCAAGAAAATACTCAGTGAAGTTTGTTTTGACTCACCACTTATCACCTTGAGCTATTGCCACTCAATGCCAGCAAAGCATTGAATCTTGTACAATGAGTGAACAGCATAAAAACCTGGTAGCTCACAACAGAAGCCCAAGTGGTATTCTCTCAGGTGTTTCTCATAACATATAGCATGGACCCAGGCCATGTCTTTAGATCTAAATTTTTCTGCTCACTCCCACCACTGTGAGAAGTGAATACTTTCTCAGAACAGCAGCTGCTTGGAGTCCAGTTATTTTGGTGGTTAGAGGAAAAGCTAACAGCAATAACAGTTTTCAAGCTCAGCTGAGTAGTGGTCTGACACAGAGTAAATCTAGATAAATTATGCTTTGGCCTGTTGGAGTGCCCCCGACTCCTTCTCCAGGTTTGATTTACACAGAGGCGCTTGTCTGCTGCCTCTGTGAAATAATTTACAAGTGAACAAATGTTCTATGTTATATGCAGATTTGAGAGAGGCACTGAAGCAGGTAGCTATGAAATGCGCGTTGATGGTGTCTGCTGCAACCCATTGTCCATTCTGTTGAAATATAAAACTCACATATTTAAACCAGAAACATGAAGTGGAACAAATTGGGTTGCCAGCCAGATAATAAAATGAATGATAAATGGAAAGGGACCCCCAAAGGTGCTCCTGAAAAGCTGGCATGGGATTGGAGGCCAGGCCAGGAGGAGGGGGTGTTGGGAAAGGCTTCAGGTAATGGTTCCTATGTGATTGATGTGGCTGGTTATTTTAAGTGTCACTTTCTAGATTAGGAGTTTGGGTGGGGGGAACTGGGAGACTTTGCAGTACGGCTTTTTGTTGTTCTATTTTTTGGTTTGAGGGGGCTTGGCTAGTCTGGGTTCTTTTTTTGTGCCTTAATGAGAATTTATCTCAAAGAGCAAACCAGCCACATTTGTCTTTGTTTCAATGTTAAGTGTTAGTGTTATTCTCCCCGCCCCCTCAAAGGAGACTATATCAGTGGTGGCAAAGGTATGGGGGATTTTGGACTTTACTGGGTATTTCACTTCGGGGACCTTCTTAAAGACACATACCACTTACGTCAGGGCTGCTCCCTTTCCCAGTTGTTTCCTCTGGCAGCCTGAATCTGTAAGAGGCGTCTGAGCCTCTCTTTGCTGGGTGGGTCATGTCCTTTCTCTTTCCCAGTCTGCTCAGTGAGCTCCAACAAGGCAGCCTTGTTGTGCATGATTCTCTGCCCCTTATGTCCATTTCACAGGCAGGTGTAGGCTCCATAGATGCCTTGTTTCTGGGTGCAAAGAGCAGAGATACACTCCTGTGAGCTCAGGTTGTAGGTTGTTTGTTGTTGGTTCTGGGAGAGGGGAACAGCAGGGCTTCAGGAAAAGGGAGGGACCCAGGGGATCTGGACACCTGGAGGCTGGAATCAGAGGGCTGTCAGAGTTCCAACCTAGCTGCGGGACCCTCTGCTGAGGGCCCGTGACGCGTCATTCTGGAAGCCTTCCCTCACTGTTAACCCAGCTACCATCCAAGTGGCTAGTCTGTCCTCGGGCCTATCTGCTTTGTGGCCCTACAGGTTGGCTTTACTTCCTAGTTCAAATATCTGAGAGAGGTTGAGTGGCTGAGTTCATTAACCATCATCCCTGAGATTAAGCCATTTCACACCTTGATGGCCCATCGAGGGACTAGTTCTCACTCCTGGTCCTGTCATGTTCTGTTCCACGTGACTAGCAGGCGGGATGGTGTGTGTGAGTGCAGAAAATCATTGTCTAAGGCCGCCTTCAAGCATCAGGTGGGAATACTTCCAACTTCCTTAGCAGGGGCTGTGGGCGGGGCACACACCACCGTGGGGTGAAGAGAGCATTCTCTCATCATGCTCACAAGATACCATTGAGAGGGCAAAGTTATTATCCCTTGTTTTATGACTGAAGAAATGGGGCCAAAAGAGGTTAAGTACTTTGCTGAAAGTTATAGACATAGGAGAGGCCAGAGCTACGATTTGAAGCCGGCTTTAGTTGACTCCACTGGGCCGTGACTTGTTTTTTTTACTTCTGAGTTCTTCAAAGAGGAGGCTAGGCCACATTGATCCTTGAAATAGTGCTGGCCCTTTCTTCCTTTTGGAGGGGCTGGGTTTTTTTTCTAGTGCTTGATAACCAGGGTAGCTTCTCATTTTTCCCCTCTTAAGGGAAAGATCTTCTAGGAAAGATTCTGAGTTTTCAGTTATCGAAAAAGAAGAGGTAAAATTTTTTGACGTCCATACTGTTCTAACTCTGTGATATGATTGGACTTGGGGTTGGGTCAGAGGGTCTCTAACTGAGAGGTGTTCCTCTGAGTTGAGGGACACCAGAGGCCAGCATCCCTGGAGTAGATCCTATCAGTCCAGCCCCTTTCCTCATCACAGGTTCTGTGTACAGGTTCTCTTCCTCATTTGGGTTGTGTGATTTCTCTTCAGCGCATGGAGGCTGGAGACCGTAACCAGGGTGGTGGCGTGGCAACTGGCACACAGTAGGTGAACAATACGTTTTGGTTGGATACCTTGTGGCTCTGTGGCCTGTCCTCAGGCAGGTTCCTTCTTGGTCGATCACTTTTCTTCATGCAGCAGTCAAACCATTTCTCTTCTTTCAAATTTTACCAGTCCCTGGAGAGAAGGCAGGCTTTCTGATACCTGTTAGAGGAATTCTCAGGAATCCTGATTGAGGTTCTTTAGCGGTTCAACCGCTGTGATTCTAATGGATTTTATTCTTGTAAACTGCTTTGGGCAAAACAGGGCCAACATTGCCAACTCCTTCTCTTTTTTACCTCCCTCTTCCCTCTTTTGATGTCACCTCTTTGGCAGCAGCATAGTGAGTGACAGTGTCGATCTGGGCGCCAGACAGATCTGGGTTCAGTTCTCTGCTCTGACACATCCTGGCTGGGTGATCTTTGGCCAGTTACTCAGTCTCTCTGAGCTTGGGCATGTGAAAAGGTACTTAGTACAGTGCCGGGCACGGGGTAATGACTCAAGAAAAGTTAGGTGCTGCCTAATGTTATTATAACAATCACGATGATAATTGTGTTTTCTACTCTCGGCTGTTAATGCTCGTTATTCCCAAAGGGGGAGCTCTTAACACTGAGCTGCAGCAGCACAGCAGTGCCTGGTCCTTTTGTTTATATTCTGTTGTCATCCTCGAGTTTGTTGAAGCATTCCAAGAGCTGTAAAGCAAATTTTGAATGAAGATAATTATCATGTTTCTAATGTAGTTGGGAGCCGAGGTGTTTTAATTAATGATGTGCCAGCAACCCTTTCAATAAGGTGAAGTGTGATTTTTTAAGGCCTCCATCTACTTGGTTATAATTAGGGACATTTGGCACGCTCAGGCATAATACATGCTGATTTGTACACTTTCATTAAGCAATCAGGATAGAATGACCCAGTGACCAGACTTTCAGGGGGTCAGGTTCCAGCATTTGAGGAGGAGGGGCTGGTTATGCGTTCTTGTCTCCCTGCCCGTTTTTCCTCTGTACCCTTTATTCACTTTCGGTGTTCAGAGCACAGGGCTGCTGTCTGTTTTTTGAGGCCTTGATTTGATGGACTCCCTCTGCTGCACGTTCCTCCTCTTGCTTTGTGAACCAATCTGGCTAAATCCCCATGTTAGAGAATAAAATTCTTCTATGGCACTGGCTGTTTTGGGAGCGCTGAAGGTGATAACAGTGGAAACGAAAAAGGTGAGGTTAGAGCCATGGAAACCAGAAGAAAGAGGGAGAAGAGTGAAGTCAGAACCTTGAGAACTCAAAAGGGTTGGTTGATTTCATGTCTAACACTCATTTTTATAGACGCTGAGCTCCAGAAGGACAGGGAATGTGTTTGACTTGTTCTGTGCTACATCCCTGTACTTAGCACAGACCCTGGTGCAGAGTAGAATTTGCAGAATAAATCAATGAGAAAATGGAGGCCCATGGATACTTAGGTAAATTCCATTGATCTCTATAGGGACAGAGCCTGGGCCTCAGTCTGGGTCTATAGGGCCCAGTGTAAAGAAGGGGATGAGGTAAATAAGGCAAGAATTTTTTAACAAACCAACATAGGACTATATTAAGAAAGTTACAAAAAAGAAAATGTAAATTTCATTGGCTGGTAATTCATATGGAAGGACATGGTGTGTGTGGTGTGTGGCATTGCATAATTCAGTGCTGCCATTTGATTGGTTTTCAAAAAGCAGAGGTTAGGCAGCTGCATAGTAATTTTACTATTGTTTGGTCTGTGTTTTCTTGGTATTGTCCTTTTATTGATCAAACTAGGATGACTTTTCAAGCTCAGACTCTCATAGTTTTCCTCCCTTTTCTACTTTAGGTTTATAATTGTTGTGTTCAATTACCATTAATTTCAAAATTCTTTTCCTTGCTATTAATGAAGAGTATGTCATTTCTAATCCACTTAGCTTTGTTAGATCCTTTATACAGCAAGCTGATCAAAAGCTCATATGACAAATGTCCTCAACAGGATTTAGAATTTTAAGCCAGCTCCCTAAACATGCCCTCCGCTGTGTAGGTTCCTTAGGCCACCTACTGTTCCTTTCCCCACTCCCCTGGCCGCTCCCACTGCAGACACACGCAGGCACCACAGGGAACTCCTGGAGAAAGGTGGGTGTGTGCTCCTGAAGCACTGGGGCACTTCCAGGCAGCATAATGGGGGATTCTTTTACCCTCCCATTCTGAAAGTAGGTAAGGGCTCTAACTCCCGAGTTAGAGCAGAGAAGGACTGCCGGTGTTGTCTTCCTGGGTGATTGCAACACTGTGGACTGTCAGATCATTGTAGCCTCAAAGGAATGGGGAGAGGTCAGGACTGGTGCTCACTATGGGGCTGGGCACGTGAAGGAACCAGTTTTCGGGCTGTTGTGAATGACACATAGGGTCTATTTCCTTTTGCTCATTGGAACACACATTAGGACTTCCAATTATGTAGACAGCTAGAAAAATTAGTTTTGAAAATCCCTAAAGTGTGCCCATAGACCTATTTGTCAATCCATCTGTAATTGCTTATTGATCACATACCATGCGGCCAGGCCTAGCCAGCCCCTGCTCAGATAGTATAGTACAGCTTGGCCCAGGGTTTTTGAACTCTGTTTGCGATTGAAGTGTTAGGGAAAGCCCATTTACCCCGAAATCAAGACAGACAGCCCCTGGGAGTTCTGGGGGAACTTCATCTGCTTCCTCTGTCATTTCAGAGGAGGTGCCGCACTTGTACTTGGAGCAGTGGATTATACACAATCAATGGTAATGACTGTATGAGCATTTTTAATTAGTCTTCAACCCTCTGTCTAATGCAATCAGAAACCCTCTATCAGAGTAGAAATTTATAATCAATCATTCCTCATCTTCTGAGGTGGATATAAACTAAACCCATTTGCTTTTAGCCTGTACCTTAAAATACCTGCTTTAGAGAATTATTATTTAACTAGGCAGATCTCTGTAAACCATGTACTATATTTTGAGCATGGAGACTTAAATCTCAAATTGCAGATTGCTCTGATTAAGTGTAATTGTGTGAATTAAGTTGTCTCTCGCTTTCACTCTGCACAGAGAAAACCTACCAACAGACAAAATAGTGTGAGAGAAAGCGTATCCGACTGGCAATAAGGAAGCCTAGTGCCAGGCGTAACTTTGCAGATCAGTTTCCTCATCTGTGAAAGTAAAAGAGGGTGGAAATAGCTGTTATTTAAGTCCTCTTTAGGTCACATTAGTTACGTTGCTTATCTAGAACACTAACAGTAAACAACATTTTTGGGCCATTTGCTATGTGCGGGGTGCTGGGCCACAGCAGTGTGCCTTGGAGCAGGCACATGAGGCTGGCATCACCGCGTTTATCCTGCATCTCTCCATGTGATGTTACTGAAAAGGCCACCTCTGTCTTAGCCTAGGAGTTCGTGGTGGAAAGGCTGATCTTTGAAGGCCAAAGACCGGAGATGTCAGTTGAGCATCTGCAATGATTATCTAAATAAAGATCATTGAATTGAATACAGGGTTCTACAGAGATGATCTTTCGTTTGCCTTTGTGGGTCTGACAAAATTCTGCAAAGGGAAATTGACAAATTAAAAATAACTGACAGCCAAACAAGTCCTCCATTTTGATCAGTTAACATCATTTTTTCCAAAGGTGACGTTCTAGAGAATCCGAGAACGAAGTATCTTCCTTGATAGTCAGCAGCATTAGTGAGCATGTAGAGGCGGGGTCCCTTTCATTTTTGTGCTAATCGTTAGGAGTGCACATCAGTGTAGCTTTTTGAGAGCCTGCTCGTATGGAAAGCCTTCAAGTGTGTGTACCCTTTGAGCTGACATTTCCCCTTCTGGGATTTTAATTGAAGGACAAAACCAAGTATACGCTCAAATGTTTAGTTTTAAAGAGGTGTTCATTGTCTACTGTTGTCGACATTAAATGCCCATCCATCAAAAGATTAAAGAAACATATTTTATGTTAAAATATGTCATAAAATGGCATGTATTGTTAAGTGAATAAAATCTATACAGTTTAAATAGCAGTATGTGCTGTGTGAGCTCATCTTAGTATACCCACATGAAGTAGCAAATATACACATATAGGTAATAAAGTAGTATGTCTGGGAATTAAAATAGTTATTTTTGTCTCATTCAGTGATAGTACAACTGGGTTTTTTTGCATCTCTCCATTAAAAGTTTTTTTCTATAATGAATCTGCATTGTTTTTATAGTAAGAAAAAATTAGCAAAAGCAAACAATAACAAACCTCTTGAACTAGAAATCCCAGCTCAATCCCAGGGCTAGAAATTGCTTACAAATCTGAATTTTTTGAAAAAATGTAGTTGTTATGAATGTGTACATTTTTTTATCCTGAGGCAATCCATATGGTTAACTTGTCTTTATTCACATTGGTAATTGGAAACATCTCTGAGTTTTTTGAATCAGGATTTAGGAAAATTTCACTCTGCTTGTACTCAGCTAGAAATCAAAAGAAACTAAAAAGAAAAAAAAGGCACTCTCTGGGGACCAGACTCTTTTCCTCCAATAGTTAAAATTAACACTAGTGAAACTTATTAATTGTACAAATTTAGAATATTCAAATAAGTGAAGCAAAACTAAATAAAATACACACATACAATCTTACTTTCTAGAAATAACTTCTGTTAATATTATTATGGGTCATGTCTTTCCAGAATTTATATTATATATACATATAAGGGGGCAACCAAAAAAACCCAGAATTTATTTATAAAAAAATTGTGAATTTATTCTTACATGTTTAAACTTCAAATTACTTTTCACTTGATGCTATACACCTATGAAGATGTTTTTCCCACCGCTCAAAACAGTTTTTGAACTCCTTGGTGTTGATGCCTTTTAGTGCTTCTGTTGCTTTCGGTTTCACCTCTTCCACTTCGACAAAAGTTTCCTTTTGAGGACATTTTTTTTTAAATCTGGGGAAACAAATAAAAGTTGTTTGGGGCAAGATCAGATGAATAGGGAGAGTGGGGCAGAGAGGTCACGCTGTTTTTGGTCAAAAACTGCTGAACATTCAGCGTTATGTGGGCAGGTGTGCTCAGCAGGTGCACTCATAAGTCACCCATCATGAAATTTACAAATGCACTGAAAGAGTCTTCAAAAAAAAAATTCACTGAAGCTGAATGCAGCCTCTCACAACAACGCCAGCTGGTACACTGATACCAGGGTTCCTAGAATACTCACCTCGTGGGGGAAGCCTGGACTACAAGGGGCCCATCCTGCAGAAGATAATTCTATTTTGGGGGGATTCCCCCCTTTTATATCTGTGTGTGTGTGTAATGCTTTCTCACTTGTTTATTTACTGGGAGAGGACAGTCCACCAGACTGTGTACTTTAATGAGCACAGGGACCATGGCTTGTTGGATAACCCAACATTCCCGGTGCAACAGCAGTGACTGGCATGTGGCAGGGATTGAATAAATATTCATGGAACAACTACAGATATTTTGATTATCTTTCCAGGTCAACTTTCACTCCCAAAGATTATTTTGATGACTAGATAGATAGAATCTCATAGTGTGGATGTACCACACTTAATTGTTTCTAGTCTTTGCCTATAAAAAAAGCCCTGCTGAAATAAATGCCCTTGTAACTAGATGTTTGACACATCATAAATTATTCATTACAATTACTGTCCTGAAGATTGACTAGTGGGATCACAGGGTATGTCTGTGTTTCATTGCCCAGGGTCCTCCACAAAGGGCGTGCCATTTTATATTCCCAGTGACAGAATGTGCTGCCTGACTTCACCTATGCACTTGGGATCATGGACCTTTTTTTTTTTTAATCGAAATTTTTATTGAGATAATTGCAAATTCACATGCTGTTGTAAAAATAACAGAGAAATCCCTTGTACACTTTGCCCATTTTCCCTTAATGGAAACATTTTGCGAAACTGTAGTATAATATCATAATGGGATATTGATATTGACACCATCAGACTCTTCCCCAGTTTTACTTGTGCTCATTTGTGTATGCCTGTAGTACTGTGTAAAGTTCTCTACAAGTTCACCACGTGTCCACCCCTCATAGTAGGTCATTTCCTGGGTCATAGGGTAGTGGCATGTTTAGTTTTTAAAGAAACTGCCAAACTGTTCTCCAGAGTGGCTGCACCATCTTATATTCCTACCAGCCACGTACAAGGCACCCAGTTTCTCTGCATCCTTGTCAATATTTAGTGTTGTCAGTTTCTTACTCTGAAAGGTGTGTAGTGATACATCCTTGTGCTTTTAATTTGTATTTCCCTAATAGTTAATAATGTTGAACATCATCTCATGTACTTATGTGCCTTCTTTATATCCTCTTTGGTGAAATCTCTGTTCATGTCTTTTGCCGATTTTCTAATTGGATGATGGTGATGATGATGGTTTTACTATTGAGTTTTGCAAGTCCTTTAATATTCTAGACACTAGTCCTTTGTTGGGTATGTGGCTTGCAGATATTTTTTTGCCAGTTATTGTTTTCATCTTCATATAGGCTTTTATAAAGCAAAAGCTTTTTAAAAATTGATGAAGTTCAGTTTATCAATTATTCTTTTTGAGGATTGTGATTTTGGTATCAAGTCTCAGAACTCCTTGCCTAGCTGGTATGGACTTTCCATTTGTTTCTCAGAGGCCCTCTAAAGTTGATTATAATTTTGCAACTTCAGATACCTGTGTAGGAATCACGTTGAAATAGCCTTAACTCTATTAATAGCCAGGCTTTTGTCTTTCCTTTTCTCATATCCTTAGTCGGGAGACTATCAGGACTCCCCTTCTATTCCATGCCCTGAAGAGGCGTAAAACGTTGCAGTACTCGGGGGCATGTAAGTTCTCATCACTTATCCTATTCATGATGTTTTCTGCTAATTCTTCTACAGTTTCTCTCCTTATAGCACAAAGGACGGTGATGAATGTGACAATGGGAATTCTTGGAACTCATGTAGTCCCTGAAAGGGTAAACGGATTTTACTGAGTCAGAAGCTGCGAACCTAGTTCATGTTTTACAGCTCCTTGTAGGTCAAGGTAGTAGTGTAGTAGAGTAGCCAGACAGTTTATTGTGGCTCTTTAGCTAGATGACCTAGTTTTGCATTCTGGCTCTTCTCCTTGCTAGCTGAGTAAGTAGAGGCCTGTTTCCTAATTGCTCTGTTCTTCAATTTTGTCGTTTATTAAATGGAGATAATAATAGTATCTACCTCACAGCTTTGTTCCAAGGAATCAGTCATTATGTGTAAATGCTTAGGGCAGTGCCTGATAAGCACTTGCAGTTGTTTTAATGGTTTTAGTGTTACAACTCTTGCATCCGTACCAGCTTGGATGCTTGTTAAAATGCAGATCCCTGGATCTCCACTCCTGGACCTACTGAATAAACATCTGAGGGTTAGACCTCTAGGAACTTGCATTTCAGCAAGATTCCCGTATGGTTTTAGGAAGGCCAAAGTTTTCGAACAGCTGTAATTTAGGCTGTCAATCATTTCTATTTCCCCATGGTAAGTGAGCCCTCTGGTCTTTCTTTTAGTGATGTGGTTGGGTGCTTCCGCCAAGGCAAATGCCTTTTCTCTAGAAGCACCCCTAGTGTTGCTGGAGACTGACAAGTTCCTATACAGAGTATAATTACAGTGGTACTGTGGATCCAATGGATTTAGTGCCATGCCCACTTGGGGGAAGCTAGTGTGAGGCCATAGGGAGTCGTGGAGTCTGTGGTCAACTAGAACTTGAGCACCGTACCTAAAGATCTCCAAATGAAAATAATAGCAATAAAACGTAAGTCTGTAGGCTGGATTTAGTATTTTGGCTGGCAATTTTAATGGTCTGGCATGGGTATGGAGCAGTGTCTTTGGAGGGGAGCTGTAGGGGAGGCTATATTTTCATATCTGTGTGAATTTCTTGTAAATGGGCTGCTCAAGGACAACTGGCTTTCTTTAAAAATGCCATGGGAGTTCTCGCCACCAGTCTACATGATTCACTGGAGTGCCAGTTCTTCCTGCTCTCTGTGGGAAACACACTGCCTCATCCCCACTCCTTGGTGAGTGTGCTGTCTGGTGGGCTGTTTCCAGGCGCTTGAGGTCCAGGCTTCTCCTCCCACTGCTGAGGTGTGTGCGTTGTTACGGTGATCTATATAATTCCATTAAATAGCATGTAAACTGATGAAATAGATGTGTGAAATAAAGTTGTTTGTTTCTATGAAATTGAGCTCTTTGGAAAGACTAAATAAAGGCAAGTTGTTGTAAGACTTTGCTGTCAAATCGGATGGGGAAGAGGGACCTCTAAATGACGGGGAGGATGTTTGCAATGTGAACGACCCCGTGCTTAGATTGATTCGCACTGAGACTTTTCTCAGCTTCTAGTAGCCAAACCGGAAGTTTTATGTTGTCCATGATGAGTATGGTTCATGCAAGAAAGACAACTTTGAACTTCAATCAGTACACCTGCACTTGCAGAAATGGATTTGGCCTGTGTGAAAATATTGGCAAATAAATCTGTTTTTTTATGCTTCATGATAAAATAAGGTACTTAAAATGGGTATTTAGGTCATTTTTTTATGATTCTGTGCCTTAAATGGCATTTTCTAATTATCTACTGACCATCATCTCAATTGCAGTAGGATTTTTGCAGCTGCTCTGTTGTGTGTTGACAGAATTGAGTAGTTGACTAAGACTAGTTGGCAGCCAAGCTGGGGTGGAGGGGTAGGTTCTCTTTTTTGAAAAAAAAAAAAATTGCTCTAAAAGCAAAGTATCTATAAATACCTTAAAATTCTTACTGAAATTTAAAAATTCGCTCTTACTTTATGCCATAGTTCTCTCTAGTTTTACAGCTACTTAAATATCAGTAATCATACATTTGGTAAGATAAACATTTGTTTTTTTCTTCCTGTGAAAATTTTCTCATATAAATGATACTCATTATTCAATATAAGGTGATGCAAAGTGGTTTCATTTTTCAAGTTCAAGGATATTCAGAATACTGCATGACAGTAAAATTGGGTCTAATAAATTATCTTTACTTTTGACATAAACTGATAAATTGTTTTATGAAGATCTTAGTGATAAAAATATGAAATTTAGAAAATAAAAAATATTGACAGTCTGCTTATCTGGCTGAGTCTCTGTTGTATTCCAACTCTGTTCTCTGGGTGTGTCCTGCCTCCCCAAGTCAGCGGGCTGCCAGGCTGCTGAGATCACATCCAGCCAACTCACGGCTCCAGGATCTGGAGCTTCTGTGGCGTTCTGAGCCAAGGAGCCTTCTAAGCAGTGATGTTGAAGGTAGAATAGGCAAGACATTTTGGAGAAACTGTCTTTTGGCTCAAGTCCATGAGAGAGATACAGTTCATTAACAGCCTCCTTGAAGAAGAAAATTTGCTTTTTTGGATATATGTGTACCCCCTAATTGTAACCAATGAGTCAGCTGCCCTTTGTGACCTTTGGACTATTAGATGAAGCGTATGTTGCTACTTTTCTCTATGTTGTTTATTTCTTCCCATTAAGGGTTTTTTTTTAAAGCACTGATTTTTAGACTGTCTCTTGCCTTTGCAGCAAATAACTAGGTAGAGATAATCACTCATTACCTGTGCATCATGGTGCCCAAGAATGTCTGTTGAAGGAATAAATGACTTTGCCAGTCTCAACAGACATGGCTTATGTTTGTTCATAACCCCAAGTGGAGACAGACATTATCAGTCAGGTTCATAAAGCATTAAGTTGAGAATGGGAATGTTAATACAGGCCTAATGTGGGAAAATTGCCTGGCCTGAGCTGGGCATTGGACTTGAGCCACAGCACGTGCATTTTTTGCAGTCCTTTTATGTTCTTCCTCTTTTCCACCACGGGAGCTCGTTCTTTTGATACTCATGTCTGTGTCATCACCATCCAATAATGTTTATTAAGCTCCTACATGCTAAGTAGTCCTGGGTTTTGTCTCTTTTAATACGTGTGAACGTTTAAGTTGAAGGATTGGCATTTATACAATACTGCTTTATCCTAGAAGGACTAGTCTGTGAATACACATGATTTTGGCATGCTCTTTTCCTCAGATCAGCAAGCTAATTAGATCAATCATATGTTTCTGTTGGCAAGCCCAGGGTGCCTCTTTAAAACAAGGGGTAAATCAGCTTGACTTTGTGCTGGGAGATGTTATCAGGCCTGGGCTCTTTGTCAGAATTAGCCATTAGCGTGTCCTTTATCTTGATTCTGTAAATAGCCACTTCCTTTACACCACAGATGTTTACACTCTATGATTCCTCGCTAATCACTTTTGTCACTTACTGTGGTGTACCTTTTCAGTCACCATGTATTTGCTTAGACAGAGCGCAGTGCTGGGTGATGCTTTGTTTTGTGCTACTGTGGGTTAGGTTTCTTAAAAATGCTTTACACATAAGTAATTGCAGTAAACATTTCACAGAATTTGTAGAAATCAGCATAAAAGGAAACATTTCTTGTCTAGCTCTCAATGAGTTGTGAAACGTGACTTGTTTCTCCCTACCTTTTTTTGTTCCCAGTATTCAAAGCATTTTCTTAACTTGTCCAGCTCTGCCTCCCTTTGTCCGACACCTGGCCACTCCCTTATCACCACGCCGCCTGCTTTGTAATCAGTCTCTCTCTCTCTCTCTCTCTCTTTCACACACAGCCTCCTTTTGCCTCATTCCAACATATACCACGTTTATCTGCCAGACCAGTTTTTTTACATTCCTCTTTTGTCCTTTGACTACTTGGCTCAGAATTCTTTATCAGCTCCCTGTTGCCTAATGAACCAGACCTTAACTCCCTGGCCTGGCTTTCGTGATCAAGTTCCATGCCCTCTGTCAGTGGTAGATCCTGTCCTCTTCGAAAGTAAGACGCCTGCCCAAGGTAAGAATGTTCACTCCTTACTACAGGGTAGCACACGGTTAAGAACATGGGCTCTGGGGGCAGATTTGCTTTGGGAGCAGACGCTGGTTCAGCCACGTACCTTGGGCAGTTAAGCTCTTTGTCACTGTTGTTTAAATATCGTGGAAATGATAGGTGAAACTAGGCTTATATTTTTGACGAGACAACCCTTCTTCCCTTTATTTCATTTATTCATTTATTAATTTATTCAAAAACTATTTCTTACGGGTCTATTATGTGACTTGTAAAACATTGAGGATAGAGCAGTGAACAAAAGATTTGTAGCCCTGCTTTCATGGAGCTTATTGTCTCGTGGGTCAGAACGTCCAGTCCATCTGGGAAGACTTGCTAGTGGTGGAGACTTGTAAGCTGAATTCCTTCTCAAAAATGAGAGGAAATCTTAGTCACCCAGCACCGAAGAATATCCCTACTATGAACAGACCCAGGGATGCCACCGGAAAGTGGGAATACACATATGTCATTTAAAAAGAGGGCCATGAACATCTTTAGGTGTCATTACGGAGTCCTCATCTCAAAACACATACCATTTGCTGTTATTTTAGAGCCTAAATCATGTTTCTCCAGGTAGCCAGGCCTCATTAGCCAGGGGGAAATTCAGAGTCTCTAGTTACAGTCACAGAAATATTCTCTCTGGTTTCCACTTCATCCGCTTCGGTAGCTCCAGTTACTCCGTGCCTCGCCTCTTGTTCTTTCAGTTTGAAAACTGCCTGGTGATTCTTTCTCCAGGTTGGCAGATCTGATTAGAGTAACTGGATTATTTCTGCACAGAAGCCAGGAGAAAACGGTGATATGCTTTTGTGTAGTGGTGCCATTGATTTTGGCTGTATCTTGTCCCCTGAAAAGTTATCATAAAGGACTGTAGGCCCTCAGTTACCGCCTACATTGTGTGACAAGTGGCAGAAGTACCTGCTGATACTGTACTGGAGATGATTAGAAAGAAGTTCTCTCTGAAACAGCCAGGACTCACTTCTCTATTTTAGTGTGTAAATGGCTCTAAGGGAAAGGTCGCCCTTCGGAGCAGGCCACCGACTCACAGATAGCTAAGGCTAAAAGTGCCAAGACCCCAAGTTCTTTGAACTTCCTTAGACATTTTTTTTTCCCTTCCAACAAAGTCTTCTATCAAAATCTAGAATATAAACCTGATAAAAGCAATGGACACCTAAGAGAGTTTTAATTTTCATTATTTTTAAAATGCCCGAAGCACTGCTTCTCCCCAACGCTCTTGGGTTCTGGCAGGCGCAGGTTGATTTTCATAGTAATAGCTCACTTCTGTTAGTGCTTGCGACAGAGAGACACTGTGCTGAGCACTGACTTCAGTGTCACGTTTAATCTCCCTGGCAGCCCTGAGGGCAGGCGCCACCATGATCATGTCTCTTTTGCTGATGAGGCATTAGGCTGAAAGAAGTTTAACATCCTCTCCAAGGTCACCTGGCTAGGAAGTGATGGGAGTTGACCATGAACCTGAGTCTCCCTGACTAGCCAGCCAATGACCTTAATCGCTGATCTAGTGGGATCTCAGCACTGGATGCCTCAGGATGTTGTTGTCATGATCTTCCTGAGGTCACACCTGTGGTCAGAGCCAGCATCAGGGTCGGGACCCAAGAATTCTGACCCCGGTCCAGTGTTCTTTGTGTTAAAGCATAGTGACGACCACTCTGGAAATAACAGAGTGATATGAATAGGTTATGAATAGATGAGCTAATTTCCTGGAAACACATTCCCTTAAAACAAAATGTAGTGTATAGGACACAAGTCCTTCTTCACACATAGCTTAAGAACATTTTCTTTTAAAAGGAAAATGAACATGTGTTAAAGACGAAGGGTTAGATCTCCTTCCTTCTCTCCTGCTTCCTTACTCTCCCTTCTGTGATTAGACAACTCAAACAGTGGTTGGAAGGGGTTTATTTTTAAAAGAAAAAGTTAGTAGCTGGGTGAATTTATTTGTCTTTTCACCAGGTTGTTGGTATTTATTTATTTTAAATTAGCTACATCACTGATGAACCTGATATAAGGGATACATGATTTTATAAAAGGCAGAGTAAAAGCCACTTTTTGTGTTAAATCTTAAGATTGGTTTGGGAATCATTGAGTAGTATAAAAGACTGAATATTGAAAAATGTTGATTGAGATTATTGAAGTAGCCTTGGTATTGTTTTTGTTAGTTTACCTAGCAAAGGTGATGTACTTTCTTTGTTTTGAAGGCTTATAACATTTGGAACAACTTTTGTTTTTAAAAAAGATACAATTTTCTTCTTTTCTAAGTATCTTTAATAACCTTAGATAAGTAGTTTCTTGTAGCTGACTGAGTGGTGGTGCTTGTTGAAGGTTGTCCTTGGACGCACGCTCTGAGAGGTGGAGGTTTTGTGTGCAGGAGTGTGTAGGGGGCTCTGTGAACATGTGGGGAGAGAAGGAAGCAGGACTGGCCAGAGAGAGAACTGCCATGAAGTCTCAGCAAAGGCCTAGGCTGACCTTCCAGAGGGCTCTGGAGCTGTCCTGAGTGTGGGCGTGGGGAGGGGAGGTTACACCCTCCCTGAGTCCAGACATGGATCTGGGCTGCCTTCAAAGGGAAGGTTTAGTCTTGGGTGAAGTGGCTGTCTTCAGCAGAGGACTATTTCTAGAGAGGGCTGTCAGCCAGCAGCAATTGTAGTAGCTGGGGGAATAAATCTCTCCATTCTGGAGGGACCAGGTGGATGTGGCAGTATCCAGTACAATGTTGTTAATTTTTGAGATTTATTAAAGAGTAGGGGAAGGTGGAGTGAAGGTCATCCCAGAATCTCTGTGTGATGAATATGGTTTCACAGTAGATACGTAGTTGTGCAAGATGTAATCTGTTGACAGTTGCTGTTTTCCTCTGTGTGTGTGTGTGTGTGTGTGTGTGTGTGAGAGAGAGAGAGAGAGAGAGAGAGAGAGAAGAAAGTTTGATATATAATCCTGTAAAAATAGACCTGCTTTTTAAAAAATACAATTTACCTAATTCATGATGTGATTTATTCCAGTATTAAATTCAAAATCTGGCTAAGTCATAGACCCTCAAATTTTTCACGGAGGAATGTGCTTTGTATTCTGATTATCCGAGAAAAAGTCTGGGACCGTGCTGCATGGAGAAGATGAGCATGGTCTACAGAAACTTTATTAAAAAACAGGAGCAGAATTGCAGAATCTGATCCATAGGGTAGATATAATATAAGGCTTAAAGATCTGAATTTTTAAAAAAGATTTTATTTATTTATTTTTAGAGAGGGGGAAGGGAGGGAGAAAGGGAGAGAAACAGTGTGTGTTTGCCTCTTGTATGCCTCTCACCAGGGATCTGGCTCGCAACCCAGGCATGTGCCCTGACTGGGAATCAAATCAATGACCCTTTGGTTTGCAGGATGGCACTCAATCCACTGAGCCACACCAGCCAGGGCAAGATCTGAATTTTTATTTAAAATATTTAAAACACCTATCCTTCTCAGGTTATTCCAAAATATTCAAGAGAAGGAAAGACTCCAAATCTCATTTTATGAGGCCAAAATTACCCTAATTCCAAAACCAGATAAAGACACTTCAAGAAAGAAAATTATAGGCAAATATCTCTGGGGAATATAGATGCTGAAATCTTCAACAAAATATTAACATACTAGACCCAGCAATACATTATAAAAATCATACACTTTGATCAAGTGGTATTTATTCCAGGGATGCAAGGTTGGTATAATATTCACAAATTAATAAATGTGATACACTACATAAAATAAAGGATAAAAACCACATGACTATATCAATAGATTCAGGAAAATCATTTGATAAAATCCAGCAAAGTGGGAATAAAAGGAACTTACCTCAATGTAATAAAGGTCATATATTACAAATCCACAGCCAACATCATACTCGACAGGCAAAAACTACGAGTGTTTCCCTTAAGATTGGGAACAAGACAGGGATGGGATGTCCACTCTCACTACTCCTATTCAACATAGAACTGGCAGTCATAGCCACAGTAATCAGACAAGAAAAAGAAATAAAAGGCACCTAAATTAGAAAGGAAGAAGTAAAACTGTCATTGTTTGCAGATGACATGATACTGTATTGAGACATCCCTAAAGATTCCACCAAAGAACTGCAAGAAATGATCAATGAATTCAGTAAAGTAGCAGGATTTAAAATAAATATCCAGAAATCAGTACAAAGTTAGAGCAATCATGCTACCTGATATCAAACTATAATACAAGGCCATAGTAATCAAAACAGCATGGTAGTTGCAAGGTAGTGGCATATAAATCAACAGAACAAAATAGAGAAACCAGAAATAAACCCATGCCTTTATAGCCAATTAATATATGACAAAGGAGGAAAAAACACAATGGGGTAAAGAGAATCTATTCAATAAATTGTGTTGGGAATATTGGACAGATATGTGCAAAAAAAAATGAAACTAGACCACTTTCTTACCTCATACACAAAAATAAATTCAAAATGGATTAAAGACTTAAATGTTAGACTCAAAACCATGAAAATCCATCAAGAAAACATAAGCAGTAAAATCTTGGACATTTCTCATAACAATATTTCTTTCCTGATATATCTCCTCAGGAAGAGAAGCAAAAGAGAAAATTAAAAAATGGGACTACATCAAACTAAAAAGTTTTTGCACAACAAAGGAAACCATCAACAAAGTGAAAAGACAACCCACTGAATGGGAGAGCATATTCACCAATGATCTGATAAGGGGTCAATATCCAAAATGTATAAAGAACTTTAAAAACTCAACACCCAAAATACAAACAATCCAATTAAAAAATGAGTATAGGACCCAAATAGACCCTTCTCCAAAGAGGACATACAGATGGCCAATAGACATGAAAAGATGCTCAGCATCACTAATTACCCGAGAAGTGCAAATTAGAACCATAATGAGATATCGCCTCACACCTGTCAGAATGGCCATCTTCAACAAATCAAACAACAGTGTTGGCGAGGATGCGGAGAAAAGGGAGCCCTCGTGCGCTGTTGGTGGGAATGCAGACTGGTGCAGCCACTGTGGAACACAGTGTGGAGTTACCTCAAAAAATTAAAAATGGAACTGCCTTATGATCCAGAGATTCTACTTCTGGGAACACATCTGAAGAAACACAAAATACTCATTTGAAAGAATATATGCACCTCTATGTTTATTGTAGCACCATTTACAATACCCAAGATTTGGAAGCAGCCCAAGGGCCCATCAGTAAATTAGTAGATTAAACAGCTGTGATACATTTACACAGTGCAATACTACTCGGCTGTAAAAAAGAAAGAAATCTTATTTTTTTTGCTAGAGCATGGATAGAAAGTAAAATAAGCCAGTCAGAGAAAGACAAGTACCATATGATTTCACTTATATGTGGAAGCTAATGAACAAAATTAACTAGCAAACAAAATAGAAACAGACTCCTAGATACAGAGAACAGACTGACATCTGTCAAAGGGGAGGAGAGTTGGGGGGCTGGGTGAAAAACATGAAGGGATTAAGCAACGCCCCCCCCAAAACTCATAGACACAGACAATAGCATGGTGCTAGCCAGAGGAAAAGGGGGGTGGAGGGACGTAGAAGTGGATATGGGGGGATAGATAGTGACAGGAGACTTGATTTTGGGTGGTGAACACACAATACAATATACAGATGATGTACTGTAGAATTGTGTACCTGAAACCTATATAATTTTCTTAACCAGTGTCACCTCAATAAATTTAATAAACATAAAATATAATAATAATTAAAAAAACATAGTTGCATCTTAATTTTCTAATTGAAATTGTGTATAAAAATTGCAGTAGCTGAACAGCTGAATCTATGAGCTGCTCCTTGCCTTAGTGATCAGTGTGTGCTATATGTAAAGAAAAACCACACCCATTGTGAACCAGCATTTTGGGTGCAAATCATTTTCCAATAGATGTTAACATATCTCCTCTCCTAGAACTCTAGTGATGAACTGGTCCATATTAAATGGCTAATATTTAATGCTTTTTTTTTTAAACTGGTGGGGCAATCAGTTTTGTTCACATTTCTAGTGTAAATTGGGATTACTAACCAGTTGGATTCATTGCATAGCTAGACTTGTGTGGTGAGGAAAATGTACCAGCGTCTCCAGTGACTGAAACCCCAAGTTGTTTGAGAGTTTGAGTGACACATTATGGTGGTGACAATGACTAGTTGACTGGTGCTTCTTACAGCTCTTTACACCATTATTTTTACTATTCTCGAACTCTTAATTTCCGTAAAAGTTGGAGTCACGACAGGTGCAAGTTCCACGACCCTGGTCTGTTGAATTCATGGTCAAACAACAAACAGACGGCCATATTTCATGAGGGACGAGAATGCAGTGAATCACATCAGATTTTTATCAACACGTTTCTCCTTGGCGTCAGTGGATGCTTCCCTGTGTCACGTCAGATAGAGTGCTATGCAAACGTGGTATGGATGAGGGAGCCCCTCCTTGGCAAAGCCGTCTCTGATCCCCTCTTTTGATCTGGACTGCACACTGAGTCCTTTCACCCATGCAGTCCTCCCGGTTCTCCTGGTCCTCCTGACGCTGCTTCTTGTTGGCCACATGGCCCTTCACTGTTCTCTGAGCTCCAGTTTCTTCATCTGTAAAATGGGTATGATAATCCCTACCTCACCGAGTCGTTGTGAGAATTAAACAGGCAGTTTAATGTGGTGCCTGCTACAGAGAAAGTGCCCAAAGGATGGCAGCCCTTCCCATTGGTGGTTCTTACTATTGCTTACCCAGGAGAACGTCTTCTCTCCCACCTCCCTCCTGCCCCCCAACTGCTTATTCCTGAGGCCTCAGACTGGGTCTTATTCACATGTTCCACACTGCACACCTTGGGCAGTGGGTAAATGCTTTGTAAATCACCCACGGAGAACAGAAGGTGTGACCCCTACCCTCAAGCAGACCAGAGTCTGGTTCTGAAATAACCACAACACAAAGCAGGAATGATGTCGCCTAGGGAGATATAACCAGATTAAGAGGTTTAAAGACGAAAGAGATTAATAGGGCAGGTTTAAGGCAGGCACTTCATAGGTAGTCAGCTTGTTCCTCATCCTGGCAACCAAAGGCTTTGGGATGCTGACAATTTTTGCTAGATTATGCTGACACGTTACATTTCAGCTCTGAATTCTAGCCCCTCAACTTTTAATGACAACTTGTTCTTTGAACTGTACACGTGGCAGGGATGGGCCAAGATCAGTTTTTCAGCCCAGGTCGGTGGAATGAGATCTGAGGGCCTGTGTTGAATGCGTCCAGGTCCTTTTGACACTTCTGTAGTCATTTGCTGAATGCCCCATCATGTATACTGGGTGTACTGTTATGCTGAGCCTATGCTAATTTCATTGGCTTGGTTGTAGTTAGTGTGTAGATAATTTGAGCATTTTTGCTTTAAAAAATTTTCATGATTATTTTAATGATTTTGAAAAAATTTCTTCCTCCAGAGAGAGAGCACCAAACTAGAATTATTGGGTTTTTAATCACATTTTTGGGGGGCTAGAATGTTCTGCTTTGTGGTCCTCCCCCCCCAGTCACATAAGCGAGGTTCAGGAGGGAAAGCGCTGGGGGATGCGTTCGTTCCCTGTTTGACTCCCCCAGAGGTTCACTGGCTCTTTGATCTGCTACTAGTGTAGCTCCTCTGATCTTTTATTCTGAAAGGTGTTTGTGTCTCTGTATGATGGACGTTTCAGTGACCCAAGTAAATGGAAGAAAATTTCCTCCAGCCTTTAAATCTGTTGCTTTTCTTGTTCTTTCAAAAAACACACTTTTCTTGGGAGAGAACATTTTAGAGGCATTTGGCACCAAATCAACACTACTGTGCCCTTTAATGGAATTGGAAGCACTGAGAAGTGGTTTGATTGGGAAGGATCCACTTTTGTTTCTTTCTTCTTACCTACCCTCCCTTCCACACAGTAAGGAAACAACTCTCCTCCTCTTCCTCCTATTTTTTTAAACAAGAGTATCTGAGTTCATTGAATTTGGTACTTTGGCTTTTATTGTCACTTTCCTTTGTCCCTTGAAGGGGAGGAAACACTCTCAACTGTGTACAGAGTAAATTCAATTATGAGGAAAACAGTCTACAGAGTTAAACAAGATGAACTGAGGTTTTGGAAACGAATCTAAGCATTGCCATGGTGTTATAGATAGTCTAATCCTTGATTCAGAAACATATTAGTCATTTTGATATACTGTTGATTTGACTAATTACCCTGAAGGCTGGCTGGCAGACTGAATTGCTCTAGTCAACTAGTAATTTTGATCAAATCAATGAGTAATTATAGTTTTGTGCAGGCAACAAATATAGAATACTGATTATGTCAGACTAAAGAAGATGTTATTGGGATGTAATCATATAAAATATTTAATTCTAGCTTTATAGCAGTCCTTTACCTTTCTCTTACTTTAAGGCTTAAAATTGCAGAATATACTGTAAGAAAAGGTTGTGGCAACTTTTTGGAGAAAATCATTTTAGTTTTTCAATAAACAATATATAAACAAGTCAAAGATTCTCTGTTGTTGAGTTACATACTTAATATTTTTAAATGGACTTTAATTATAATGAGCATGCTTTTGGGAGCCCTCAGAACTGATATGGTCAGATTTAAAGCTCAAAATTCTCTCTGCATGTCTTACAGAAAGAACCTAGAAATGAAGGATTTGTGGGGCAGAGTTATGGCTCCTATTTTCCCTACCAGTGTATTAGGTGGATACTAATAACGCCATGATCAGGTCTATCTGAAACCCAAGCACTTATATTTACTTGATTCCCATTCTTTCATCTTTTTTTTTCACCTCTGAGAAATCCTTCTCCAGTGTAGGATGTTTATTACTGAATTTCAAATTAGCAATGTTTGTGTGCTATATTTGTATGGGTAAATTTGAAATATTTTAGAAACAGAAGCATGTTTACTTAGTGGAAAATCTGTTGTCTCCTGGATGGTTTACCTACATTCGATTTCTTTTCTATGAAAGCAGGAAATGTAGTTTCCTTGGAACTTAGTGCAAACTTGCTGTACAATGCGTGGCCGTTGGTGCCGCTCCTTCAGGGCAGTTATTCTGAAGGAAGCTCCAGGGCTGTGCAGTGACTTCATCGACGGTGTATGTCCTTGACACCCACACAAAAAAGAAAACAGAAAGAGAAAGTGAGAACAGCACTGTTTAAAGGTTCAGATGCCTCTCGGGGAACTGTCAGTGTATCCCTGCTCTTCCCTTGCTTGGGCCCGGTTTCTACCTGCCTCTCACAGTGTGAGTGTCTCGCTGTGCTCAGAGTCTTGGTTTGAAGGTACACAGTGTTTGTACACCTGGCCCCAAAAATGCCTACTGCTTTGTTGGGTACTCAACTACTTCTCCAATTCAATGAGAAAAAGTATGCTGATTTCCAACAAGTGCCTTGCTGAGGGGTGGTCAGTAGTAATTTCGAGTATTTGCATGCCTTGCCTTAAGCACTTACATTAGACTTTAATCTCCAGATAAGTTGCATTTCCATTCCGATGGTATTGAGTCAGATCATCAATTTTTTGGTAATCCTTCAGGGCATAGAATATAGAAGTGAAGTATTATGTATATATGCCTAAATATAAAATTATTCTTGCCAGAAAAGGAACTAGCCAAATTCCACTTTTCCTTCCATAGAACTCCTTTGATTTTACAAGTTATTAGCTCTAAAGCACAGGATATTTTTTTTCAGATATTTTATTTATTTACTTTTAGAGGGGAAGGGAAGGAGAGAGGGAGAGAAACATCAACATGTGATTGCCTCTTGCACGTCCCCTACTGGGGGCCTGATCCGCAGCCCAGGCATGTACCTTGACTGGGAATTGAACCAGCGACCCTTTGGTTTGCAGGCTGGCAGTCAGTCCACTGAGCCACACCAGCCAGGGCATGAAGTGAAGGATATTTTCGAGGGGAACATAGGAACCCTTGTCTACTTTTCTTGTTCATTGTTTTCTACCTGAAGCACCACCTCTGGGGAGAAATAGTGCCAAATGCAAGTTATCTGAAAGAAAACTTAATTTTAAACACTATCTTTGATTTTTCTTCCTTCTTTTTTTTTTGCTTTTAATTTCTCTTTCTTTCCCCTCTGTGCAAAAGACATTGATACACACATGTTAATTTCAGGGAGAAAAATTTTAATTAAAGGAGTCTAGATAGCCTGAAACCATTCCAAGTCTGTGTCAGTCACTCTGGAGGCAAGTGGAGGTGAATTGAAGCAGAATATGGGAGAGACGTGATCTACCCAGTTGCTTGTGGAGGCTGATGGATAAATTAATGCCTTCCTCCCCATGAGGACAGCCTCTCTGCAGGCCTGCTTAGGGGCTGGCAGCCATCCAGTCAATAAGCCAGCCTTGCTGTGGCAGAGGAACTGCCTAATATAAGTCATTTCAGCTTTTAGTTTTATTTCTTGGAAAGGCATCACAGTAAGCCTAACTTCTGGACCCACAAGCAGAAATTAGAGCCTTCATTACCCTTTGTTAATTGCAAATCACATTTGGCTTTTCTATTGTAGAGTGTCTGGAAAGACAACAACTAATGATTAGTATTTACACCTGGGTACAGAGCTGGACTTCGGTGTGTGCATCTCCAAGCACACAGGGGTGGGGGTGGGGGGGCGGGGGGCTGCAGGCAGGAGAGAATGCATTCACCTCCCATCGAGGCTAAGTGCTGCTCCATTCCGCAGCAACCTGTGTCTTACCAAGCCCTGGTCCTCATTTCAGAATTCCACAGAATCATACTCGTGGCAAAATGAGGGATCCAGAGCAGTGAGATCTGCTGTTTATGAGAGCAATATTTTAAAAACAACGTTTCAGGAACTTATCTACTGGTGCATAATGACCTTTGACTTTCAGGGCAAATGTTACTTAGAAAGAATAGGCTTTGTACAAGTAGAAAAAAATCCTATTGAAGAAAACCAAATAATTAAAAAAATTGTAGTAAGTAGCGGTGAAACTGCTCAAGTATAACTACAGTAAATTGCAATGCCGGAAGCTCTTTTGGATATCAGAAATCTTCATAGTGAGCTATATTTGCTTTGACTGATTGTGTTTTTTGGAGCATTCCTTAAAAATTATTGAGATCATTGAGGTGCTCTGGAGAGGGGCTTGGGGAACTCCAGGGTTCCTCAGCCACATCTGGAGAACCACTGGTGTAGACAGAGCTACAGTAGTCAAACCAGCATGGTACTGGCACAAACAGGCAGACACATAGATCAATGGAACTGAATAGAGAGCCCAGAAATAAACCCACGCCTATACAGTCAATTAATCTACAACAAAGGAGGCAAGAATATGCATGGGGAAAAGATAGTCTCTTTAGTAAATGGTGTTGGGAAAATTGGACAAATACATACAAAAAAAATGAAACTAGACTACTTTTTTACACCATATGCTAAAATAAACTCAAAATGGATTAAGCACTAAATGTAAGACCAGAAACCATGAAACCCCCCCAGAAGAAAACATAGTCAGGAAACTCTCTGACGTTGGTCTTAGAAATATCTTTTTGCATGTGTCTCCCCAGGCCAGGGCAACAAAAGCAAAAATAAAGATGTGGGATTTAAATCAAACTAGAAAGCTTTTGCACAGTGAAGGGAGCCAGCAACAACTGAATGGGAGAAGATTCTTGCAAATAATATATCTGAAAAGGGGTTAATATACAAAATATCTAAAGAACTCACACAATTCAACGTAAAAAACAAAAAGAAACCCAACAATCTGTTTTAAAAGTGGGCAGAAGACCTGAATAGACTGAAAAATATTTTGGCAGAAAATTAACTTTTCCAAATTCCTAGATCTATGAGCCTCAGAGGCTGAAGGTGAACTGCATAAATTTAATCCAGTAAGTATTATTTCACAACATTAAAATAAACATTAAAGACATGACCCTTAAAAATGACACTACCATTCTCCTGAATTCTTTATACTTCCCTAATGTCATTTTCATTCATATTTATTCCATTGGAAGTTAAAACTCATGTAACTAGAGATACAGTTGCTTTTCCGTTGTGTTTTCTATTCAGTGTTTTCATTTTGTGATCATTGTAATCGATTCAAATAGCATATTAAGATACCCTTCCATCCCTCCTCATACCCATCAGACTATAATCATTGTGCAGGCACTGCCTTCATATTAAGACAAAGGAGTGACTTCAGGTACCCTGCAATTGCTACACTTACCTCTGGACTTAAGTACTTTCCTTTGGTTTAGGATTTTTTTCTTTTATTTTGTTAAATTAAAAAAGTTTTCGCTAGGTAGTACATAGACATGGCACCAAACTCAAAAAGCAAAGGAGGGTGCACAGTGAAAGCAGGTCTCCCTGCCCCGCTGCCCCAGCCACCCACCAGTGCCCCTGTGCCACGGCAGCCTCCTCAGCACCCTTCAGTGTCTTCTCCGAGACAGTCTGTGCCCCATGAACACGTAGAGCAGCCCACTCCTCTCTCCTCTGACACAGTGGTGGCATACTCTCCTTGCTGTTCTGCAGGCATCCTGGCAGCCTTTCCATATCAGTCCATTTCAGAGCTGTGTCCTTGTTGTCATGAAAAATTGTGACATAGTGTTCCTTTATATAGGAGTGCCCTCATGTATGTAACCAGACCGTCGCTGATGGGTATGTAGGTTTTCCAGCTGCTCTCTATCCACATAACTCTACAAAGGACCTCGCTCTACTTGAAGAGGTGCTGGCGGTTATGAGACTGTGCCTGGGTCCGACCCCAGGATATCTGCGAGACCTTGACGAGACCTGCTCCCCTACCTCTCTGTGCCTCAGTTTCCTAACCTGTGAAAGAGGGCACTGTAGCTTACAGATTTGAAGAGTTAATGGTATAGTGTATTTAGACTGGGACCTGGCACAGAGAAGTGCTCAGTAAGAGTCACCTCTTCCTGTTATTCGTGTGCCATTTTGTAATGTGAGTGTGTTTGTAGGGCAAATGCCCAGAAGCGGTTTCGACGATCGATTTAGTTTTGTAGGGAGAACACCACTTTGCGCTCTCACCCGAGGCGCAGGAGATGCACCTGATTTTACTTCCGTGAGTCACCTCTTGATGTGTGGGAGTCTGGGCCGTGACTGTGCACTGCTGAGGCCCAGGTATCGCTGCTCAAGAGCGAGAGCTTTCAAGTTGGAATTCCCCGCCCCCCACCCCCCGGAAATCTTCAGTGCTTTTAGAAGATCTTTTTATTTTTATCCATATGGTGCCTTATCTCAATGATAAACTGATCACAAAAGTAATATACATGTGAACGGTAAATTACTTTAACCAGTAGGTTTTTATTGTGTACTTCTAGAATCTTTTACCTCCTCAAGGATGTGAAAATGTAGTCTTTTAAATCATCGTACTGTTTGTGAGAGGGATTATAGTGTTTACATGTAAGAAAGTCTTATGTTATTTTTGTTTACAGGAAGTAGATGTGAAATTAGAACTTCCTCGTCTGAGGTTCCCACCCCTGAAGGCAGGATGCCTTTCTCAGTTTGCTCCGGCACCAGTGGTTTGCTTCCTTTCTGTCATGTTTCTGTAGTGTACAGTAGGTGCCTAAGTCTTTGTGGCCTGTTTCAGAGACTAGGGATAAAAAAAGAGGTGTATGTGCTAATCGGCATAGGATCATGTCCTAGGAGACCAGGAGTTTGTTGACTTTTAAGCCTGCTACTAAATTATAATAAATGCTAATCATTTTTGGCCTCTGACAAGTCACCTTGCTGTGCTTTGGGTAGGAGTGGAAGTGCTTAGCCAGCCATGAAATTTGTAAGGCACGGAGGCCTGAATTGATTATTATTCAAGAGCATGATTACTCATAGGCTGGCACCACCCTCAAGCTGCTGAAACAGAACTTTTTGTTATCAGCAAAGTCACAGAAATCCCATAATTATCTCTCCAGTAATACCTTTCGAATTTGAACTGGCTATTTGCCTCTGTGTTGGACCTCTTCACGGTTTTATCATGAATGCTCTGTAAAGTGGCTTTTAAACATTTTTGTAGAGGGCAATTCATGGGCCTCCTTAGAACTGGCTAAAAACTATAGCCACCTCTCTTGAGAAAAATATGCCCACAATTTATGAGACTCATGGATACATGTAGAGTTTTATTGTTATTTTACTCATTGCACTTTGTACGTCTGAGGCCATGCATGGATGGAGGACATTTCCGAAAAGGAGACTTTTTGTGCGGTCATTTCAGAAAGTGATCACGTCATCTCAATCGCACTTCAGGCTACATACCTGGACATTTTCTCATGGAGGCGTTTGCAAGACTGCTGGTAGAAGACAAATTGTGACTGGCGCAGGTGTGAGACAGGTGTCAGACTAAACAGCATGCCTTCCCAAAGGTGCCCACCTTTCCAGACAAAGTGACCAAGCCATGCTGGTCATGCTACTAAGATTATATTGATTGATTGGGTTGTTGGGGGGCAGACCTTCCCCAAGAATGGCCCAGTGTTCACGTTTCAA
>VMDR010006733.1:0-43881 GCA_007922815.1 Macrotus californicus
GCAAGATCGTTCTTCACCAATGTCTGAACACAATTTCCTTCTGATTTGAGCAATATCTAAAACTTCAGAAGTTGGCAGTTTGAGACATTTGAAATGCAATGTTATCTTCTTTTTAATTTCTGGAAATTCTTAAGATCACTAAAATTTTTATAAATGCTCAAAAAAAAAATAAAATCAGAACAGAAGCTCTGTTGAACTTAAGAAACCTATAGTCAGTCCAATTTTTATTTCTGAAGCTAGGAGGAGATAGCGATGTGCTCAGAAATATATTTCATGAGAATTCAGCCAAAGAACCCAAATCTTGGGCAAGCTTTGGAACTCAGGAGGTATTTATGGATAAATGTGTCATGACGTGATATTTTCACCGGTTGTCTGGTTAAGCTGTGGTTTAAGTTAATAGTGCAAATGTAAAATTTGTCTGTGTGCTGTTGTTAGCCCTGTGGTTGGGTACTAGCTTGGACTTCTCTGTGATCATGGAGAGAGGTGAGAGGTGAGAGATGGTCACTCCTCAGAAATCTCTGGGTTTCTTGGGGAGTCAGGAGTTCCAGACATACCAGCTGCTACCTCTCCATTCTGTCCCACATCCTCAGCCAGTCACAGAGTTGTGAACACCCAAAGGAAAACTCACTTCACTGTCTCCACTTCTCTCTTTAAGCTACAAAACCAGATGTAAAACTTTTTCCTCCTATCTATATGCCCTCTCCCCTTTATTGGTAAATGTGTCTTTCTGAAGTATGTATTCTTAGAGTGTGCCTAACATGTTTCATGTGCATGTGTGTATGTGTGTGTGTATAGCAGCAAGGCAGGGGACTACAAAGGCTAGCTGGCCAAAGAAACAAAGGGGATTACAGCTATAAATATATGGTTTTAATAAAGAAGGGAAAGAAATGGTTTTTTAATTCTTTTTTTTTCTACTGAGACACAAAAAGAATCAGAAGCCTTGGTTTTAGCCTTCTAAAGGAAAGGCAGGACTACAAATTCATTAGTTTATTACAGCTGCAGAACTCACAGAGCTGTTCCCCATTCCGGATGGAATAAAAGTTTTCTTTCTGGCTGACTTGAGATTTTGGTGGCATGCTGAAAAGACAAACACCATTGAAAATGTTATCAATTGTCAGAGGAGCAGATAAATATGTGATGTGGAGAATGACATAAATGGCATGGTGAGACTTCTATTACTCTTACAAAAACATCTTGTGACCCAGTGGCAAGCAGATGCCTGTCTCAAATAACCAGCAGATATCACAGTCTCCAAGGCCAAGTAGCCAATAGTCAAATGCATACATGCATGTCCACACCAACACAAACACACACATAACCATTTATTGTATTTTCCATTCAACAGAAAAAGTCAGAGGGTCATACCATAAAGTTTTCAGTTGAGTCACCAACAGGGAACAGAAGGGGCTAGGTTTAAATCAGAATCACAACCAGCTTGGCCAAGAATCTGACTTAATCCAAAAATAGAATAGAAATAAACCTAAGAAAAGACAGAGAGAGAGAGAGAGAGAGACAGAGATTGCCAACAGAAATAAAAGCTCCTCATGACTATGTGGGGTTTTCCTTGGTGACTAAAAAAAATAAAACATGTCTCTGCACGCAAAAATCGGCTGAGTACACTTTTGAGGCAAGACAAGTTTAGTTTAACGTGCTCCTTTGGTGAGTCACCTCATAAACCTCGGTGGGGATGGAGGACTCAGAAGGAAGCATTTCAGAAAAACTGCAACAGAAACATTTACCTGTAAAGAGGTGCAAGGAAGTCTGATCTTCAGAAGGTTTTGCTATAATAATAGTAGTAATTACAATAATAATAATACTAAATACTTAACAGGCATGGCATGGCATGGAAACACACACAAAATTACTAAGTTAGCAAGCCTGCAGTTTGTGTTTTCATGGTGGAAAAACAGCAATTGTCTCATCTGATCGTCGTATCCATAAAGGTCATGACACATCTCTGACATGGTTTTGTCAAGGTCAGGTTTAGAATGGTTATTATTGAAGTGGAAGCTACTTAAGGAAATACTCATGTTTTCATTTACTCTGGCAACAAGAACGAGACACAATGGTGGGTTTATTCTTAAATTTAATTGCCTAAATATGAGATGAGGTGTGTCTACTTATTTGCAATGGCCGCGGGAAAATGGTCAGTTTTGTTTCTACAGTGGGAAACTGGAACCAGTGTGAGGCTTGAGGACCAAGCTGGCAAACTGGGACTTCTCTGAGTGTGCAAGAGCAAGGTTTTAGAGGAGAGTGAGTGAGAGCTGCCCTTGTTATAGGACCCATCAACTGGGCCATGATAGGCTATGACTCCCCTCAGGCAGACACCACTTGACATTGTGTGAATGCTGAGTTTTATCCATTGAGACAGAGAGCCATCAAGCTACTCCATCAGAAGTTTCAGCTGAGGCAGGACTGATAATCCTCTTAGGTCAAAGCCAAGTTTCAGCCAAGCTGAGAGTGCAGAAAAGTAACCACAGAGGCCACCATTTCCTTGGGTGACACACCCACGTAGCTCTGAAAAAAAGAACAGCTTCCATCAGCAGATAGAGTCCCCATGGGACCTCCAAGGTCCTTGTAGGAGAAATGCTGGTGAAGGCTAGACACCCAACCTCACTGAGGCAGGGAATCTGGTTTTAGATATGTAGAATCCTACACAGCTCTCCCTCTTCCTAAATCTGTAATGATTTAAATCAATTAAGCTACCAATCAGAAGCTTACTATTTACCACTGTTTTTGCACACTAACTAGGCATGCTGATAAATTCACCCCTCACCCCAAATTTGGTTTCCTATGTAGATATTGTATATACCTTCATATTTAAAGTGCAGATTAGAAAAAGTGATTCTCTAACCTATATAATAAGACAGATTATTTGGGACCTCAGTATATTTTTTTAGTTACTTTATTGTTGTTCAATTACAGTTGTTTGCATTTTCCTCCCACCTCTCCCCCCAACCCCAGCCAATCCCACCCCCCTCCCTTGCTTCCATCTGACCTCAGTATATTTTTGTCTTTTGAGTAAAGGTGTTTTCGAAGTGAATCAAATAATTTGAAATCCTTATGCATATTGTGCTACACAGATAAATCTGAGGACAATTTATTTGGAAAACAGCATGTAGTCAGAGCAAAGAGGAATAATGATAGCATTGAGTAAATCCATTAGTTCCATCAATAGCTTTCTTCATTGAAAAGAAAGTATTCAGTGTTTAAACCCAACTTCCAGATCTTGATTTATGGTGCACCTGGGCCCTAAAGAGAAGGAACTTATGCATTAGAAGTGGCAGACTCACGACATAAATAATTGCTGTCTACACTGTGAGGTGTCCAGGGATACCCGAAGACTGCTTTGCCATGTTATTTCATGCAGACTAACATAGAACAATATTAATTATAAACAAAAATTTTTTGGTAAACATATTGCAAATCTACTAACTCTTGGATAATGTTAGCTCCCATTTTTGTATCTGTCTTGGTGGATCCCAGGAGATGCTATCTTATTCCAACATAATATCGTCATTATGACTTAGCAGCAAAACCATAGCAGACAAGGTGTTTTTCTGCATTAAGTGGCTCAGTGTATGAATACAGTATTATCTCCAAGAGTCACTAAGACCTCTGGGATACCCAATAATATTTTATTTATAAGCCTGTCACTTTCAATATCAAAGAAGCCTAAAGGAATGGACCACTTAAATACTCACTGTATTTGAGGTTTACAGAGAAGTGGTGTTCACACACACAGCTCTCCCATGTTAACATTAATACATTCTATTGAGCTTGCCATCAGGTCTGGGAGTGTGTGTGTGTGGTTCTACACACATGTTAAGGAGGTTTTCCATCTTCTCTGATGGGAGTGTTGACAGGTCCTGACATCTGTGTAGGTTACTCCGCAAGCCTGCCTAGTTTTATGTCCAGAGAGCAGAAATCAAGGCATCATACCCACTCCCCCAACACACTTTTATGGTGTTAAAAATTCCATTTAAAACATTAAATTGCAAGACTTTAAGTGCAGGTTCCTCTTCGTGATCTCAAGTCCTTCAGGTTAGTGTTAATCTTTACCATGACTTTGTGAAATTGACACAAGTGATTCCCAAGGAAACACCTGTGGACTGTGTCTCCATCACAGGTGTCACTGGAATGTTGCAAAGAGGTTAAAATCCACAATGGCATGATCGCCCCAGCTCAGCGAGGCATGTGGGAAGAACAGTGTGTTCCTGCTTTCTCCAGGACTCTGTCTGCAGCTGGGAAGAGAAGGGGCTATGTGGAGTGGCAGCGCTGTGACGTCTGCCTACACTCAGAGCCCCTAGCACAGCATGCACCCTCCTCCTGCCGTCCTCCCCCTTTTGACGCCCCTCCCATTAAAGACTCTTCAGGGCACCTGCCACTAGGCTGCATGAGGGCAGGGCCTGTGTTTTCATCCTTAAGCATTCAACACCCATCTCAGATCACACACGGGGGAGGCTCTGACACTCTTTATTGGTTGAATAAAGTACCTTTCTCCTGAATGGTCCCTGAGATAAAAACAGCCTAAGTGCCCATCAGTAAATAAAAGGATCAAAAAACTGTGGTACATTTACACAATGGAGTTCTCTGCAGCAGAGAGAAAGAAAGAACTCCTATCTTTTGTGACAGCATGGATGGAACTGGAGAGCATTATGCTTAGTGAGATAAGCCAGGTAGTGAAACACAAATACCACGTGATCTCACCTATAAGTGGAACCTAAACAACTAAACAAACAAATGAGTAAAACAGAATCAGAAACATAAAACAAGGAGCAGACAGAAAGTGACCAGAGAGGAGGGGAGAGGTAGAAAGAAGGGGAAGGGGCTAGTCAGGGAACATGTATGGATGACCCATGGCCATGGATGGTGTGGGAACTGAGTATGGGAGTGGGGGATGGGATGGGGGTTGGGAAAAGGGGGAAAAGTTGGGAGAGCTGTAATAGAATAAAAATAAAAATTATTTAATAAAAAAAGAGAGAGGTAAGGGGGCAGGGACAGATATATATAGAGAGAGAGAGACTGAAAGGAAAAGTGAGGCGGGGTGGGGGGAAGAAAGGAGGGGAGAGAGAGAGAGAGAGAGAGACTGCATGGAGAAGAGAACGTCTAAGGCTGACCCTGGCTTCACCATGGGACACTGAGGAAATGAGTTACTTTTCTGGCCCCTGGGTTTGTCCTGCTTTGTTGTCCCCTTAGATTTCTGAAACACTGTAGCACGTCTGTGTTCTCACAGGAGACACTGAGTCCGGGATGTGAAATTCTGGTCACTTTCTCGTTAGGGAAGAAACATGATAGCTTCGCAGATAGAGGTGGAAAGTTCTGGTGTCCAACTGTCTAATCCCAGTGAGGTGAGGAAAATGTGAGTAAGTTGAAATGTGCAGCCAGGACATTCCACCTTCCAGTGCACGAAAGCCCATGTCATGACAATTAAAAACAACAACAAAAATCTAGCCACTCCATGTATTTTAAAGTTTGCATAAACACACGAGTTTATATAAATTTCACTACTTTAATATGATTTCCTATAGTTCAGTTTGAGGCAGCATCTAATACACGAGCTAGTGAGCCAGGCCCTTGGTCCTGGGTGGCCCAGAGAGTCTGGATTTATAACCATCACAGGGTGCTGAAGCTGTTGCCCACTTTGAGCAGCTTCTTGACAGAGGGTTCTGCAGGCTTCCTGGGGTTCCCATCTGGGCCTCAGTCCTAGTTTTGCCACTGATCAGCCTGTGGCTCAGGAATATCACATGACTCCTGTGTGGCCTGCTTTTTCTCCTTTGTGTGGCTAATAGAGAAGTTCTGCCCTAGAATTTGTACAAGGGCAGAATGAGATCATACAAGTAGAGCGCTTTGTGCAGTTATGAGGTGAACAATGGGTTTCAGACATTGCCCATTCTCCTTGATCTTGTAGATCTACTTCTGGAACACTTACAGCAGTCAGGGCTTAGGGGCAGCTTCACTGCCAAGGGCACAGGGAGGGGCAGCGGAAGGCAGACTCAGTCCTCCAGTGCAGCCCACCTTCCCTGGGCTCCTGGCAACAGGGTCCTCAGGCAAAAGCTGCACACAGGTCAGGTTCCCATTCACTGCCATCCTGTGTCTGAGCTTCAGGCAAATAGTGACTATTTGGTGTAAAATCACTTTGAAATGAGGCAAGTGACTCACTAAAGATAGAAATAGAGCTTCCTTCCAAATATTTCCTCATGTGTCTCTGGAAGACACTTACCATTTTGACAAAACACCCAAATCTCACCAAATGTTGAGAAGTACATGGATCTCATCAGAAAGGCATCTATCAATCTTTCATATTGGGGACAAATTTTTCAGATGGCTAAGTTCATTATTTTATAATAATTTTTTATCATAACTCTCAGAAAGTAATGACTATTGACTCTAAATTTTGGGGGTATGCCTCTTTTTAAAAAAATTCAGTTTATGTCTCTTTTTGAAGTATATATGTCAACTGTCCTTGAATATAAGCAATAAAATATTGATAACTGGTATATCTCTGCATATTAAAATTATAACTATAAAACTGTTTTGGTAAACTGAATAGTAAGTTAAATCAATCACAATGCAACAATTTCCAGGCATTGGTATTTTTCATGTTTCAAGAGAGGAGCTTCATGGTGTTAAAAATTGCAATGCCTGTGGATAGGGAAAAAAGAAGAGGACCTTAATACCACATTTCTTTCTATCTTTCTATCACAGATAAAAACATGGAGTTGTTAACTTAAATAACTTGTTCAAGGTTTTTGGATTTGGGTTCCAGATTCTCATTTTAATATATTTTAAAACGTTTCTAGAAATATTTACCTGAACAAAAGTGACAATGAAGGAATCTAGATAAGCTAGCCACCTTTTAAGAAGTGATCTGAACAAAATCATCTGATTTTAACAATGTTACCAACTAGGGTAACAGAAGCCTGTTTTTGTATCAAGATGATAGTAACATGCTTAGACCGCATTGCTGCCCTTTGTGGTATAGGTCAAGAGCTGCAGTTTCCCACTTTGCAGGCGTTTGGTGGGAAATGAGGAATGAAGTGAAAGGGAGAGTAGTTGGTACTCAGCAAAGCCCTCAAAAAGTCACATAGATATAAAGGAAATCTGCAAATTCTACCTTTTCCACAGGTGACCCCTTGTTTCATCAAAATGGCTCGTGGCCAATCCAGGAGGAAATATGCCATGCCATAAGGGCAGGTGCTTCCCAGTCAACCCAGGCCTGGGTTTATGTCTTGCCATCCAGGTGTGGCGATTTAGCAAGCTAAGAGTGGACTCAGTTTCCCAGCACCTGGCTTCTGAGTTAGATGATCTTCTGTCATTTTTCAAAGGAAAGAGTGGTGATTGGCAGAAAGTGTACCAATCCCCAAAGATTCATGCACTATCCTGATAAAACTTCTTGCTCATCCAGGATCAAATGAGCAACCAAAAGGTGATCTTCGAGTGGCCCCCGATCATCAAGGAGAGCATCTTTTCCTGTAGAAGAAATAGCCAGTGAAAGAATCTGGCTCATTTATTTTTATTAGAAAATGGGCAAAATATCTGCGGGAATAACTTGAGAATGGGATAATTTCATTGATGACTAAACATGAGCAAACCCTCTACCAACTGTCACTCTTATCATTAGTCTAAATATTCAGCCTATTTTAGGGTTAGCTGAGAGAAGTCAAAGGTTTTTGCTAATGCCCGGGGGACATTTTATAGTCTACACAAATGAGTGCTAGGTTTCACGTATAGGTTTTGCGATGAGGAAAAGTTGTAAGGAAATAGCCTTCCTGAGGCCAAGCTGAAGTGAGGTAACACAATTGATATTCAGCAGTAAAAGGGAAACGAATTTGGGGTGATGGGAAGCTCAGCTAAGTCTCTCAAGGAAAGTCGCTAAGACTATAAGTGGGCAGACTTAGTCCCAGTCAAACATTTAAAATTAATTCAAGAGAAAAGGCATGACCAGAGTTAAAGTTTTCAGAACAAATTGTCATTGTTCCCAGTGGAGATCAACTTGAACTGTACTCCCTCACTGCTGACCGGGAGGGAAAGGGTCCTCTTCAGGCCACAGATATATTAGCATCCTGCAGCTGCCGTAACGGTTCCGCAGTCTGCGTGGCTTGAAATAATGGGAATTTACTGTTTCACCGTGCTGGAAACCAGAAGTACAGAATCTAAGTGACAAGAGCATTGCATTCCTTCCTCACCTCGTCTTGGCTTCTGATCATGGGCACTGGTCCTTGACATTCCCAGCATGTAGCTGTAGCACTCCAAATTTCCTGTGTGTGTGTCTGTGTGTACAAATGCTGGAGACAGGCAAGTGGGATTTATGTGAATAAGTGACTTGAAATTTGCAAGTGTATCTTAGCATACCGGGACATGTGAGTACTCTTGAAAATTAGCGAGTCAAGGTATAAGGGGGTTGGCAAATGTTTTTTCATTTTATCTTTTTTTTTCTTTTATATACCCCAACCATTTTATCCGTCTAACTGTAAGCTTTTCCTAAGTCCCAATTTTGGAAACCTATGAAAGAACAGCAATGCAGGCTGGAGTAGACAGGGGAGGCCCTGCTCATCAGCTGCATATTGTGTCCCTTCCCACATGGCTCCTCTTCCAGCCCAGCCCTGATTTCAGCTGCAGCTGCAGTGGACAGGTTAGTGTAAAATACAGATGCCTAGCATGTAGGCACAGTCTGACCACAATGATTAATTTTATGTGTCCACTTGGCTGAGGTGCCCACTCGTCTGTCAAGCAGTGCTCTAGTAGTTGTTTCTATGAAGGTATTTTTAGATGTGATTAGCATTTGGATAGGTAAGCACCTCCACCCCTGGTCCTTCGGCACAGCCTTCCTCACTGCACTGTGTGCTTCTTGCTGCAAGGAGGCTGCCTGGCTGCGGGGTCCAAGCCTGAGGAGGAGTGTGAGCGGGGCAGGTACCACAAGACATCTGTCCTGGGCACTTAACCAACAAGAAGGGAAACATCTCCTAATCTGTCAACCGGGGGAGGACAGGGTTGATATCCTGCTGCTCTACCAGCTCCAGTGTCCTCTGTTATTCCTAGTTATGACACTGGAAGCAGCCTTGACTGAGGTCTTCCTTGTTTTCCACAGCTGTTCTTAGCACTGCACAGGGTCGTGTTGTCACCAGAGCTCACCTCTGATGTGCTCAGAGAATGAAAACCCCAGATGCGTTCATAGCCATGTTTTTCAATGATCTGTAAGTACACTAAACCCAGAAATCTGGGACATTTCCTCGGGAACTAAAGATGCTGCACCTCCTCTGAAATCTGGGCGAGGCTGGGGCCAGAGCCTTGTCCCCTCTCTCACCAGGAGCTGACTAAGCCAAGACACTGGGCGAGAATGACAATGAGAGGAGTGCTCCATGGGATGAGAATGACAGGCTGGTTGGACGGGGGCGCCGAGTGAAGGGATGTGGCCATGTTTGCTTCCTGCTGGCAGAGTCCAGTGGCAAAGAGAACACCCTAAATGTCCTGAGTGTTAGAACATGGGAGAAAGACTCAGCCACCATGCCAGAGTCAAGAGATTTCTGCCTCCTCTGGTCTTGGGGACATTGCTGGGAGAGAAGAGCCTGCTCTGCCAGCCTTGAGCAGGTGACCCACATGGGACTCACATGGGATGCACAGTTGCTCCCTCGAGAGTTCCCCCTACTCTTTCCCCTCCCCCACACCCAGTGCTGAAGGCCCTTGAGGACAGGTCCAGCTGAGATGGCTTTTTCTCCCAGGAGTGACAAATGCAACACCAAGATTCCTTTAGAAAGAAGCCCTTTAAATGCAGTGGTGATTGCCAGTGTGGAAAATGGTGTCACGACCAGAGCACACACCACGCATTGTGTGTGGACAGTTTGGGAAGTATGAAATTTTATAGTGGGCAAAAGCACCTGGCCTAGAACCCAGGCTCATCTTTTTAAAAAAGTTAATCTCTTGGTTCACTTTATGTTTGTCTTGTTTTTATGTTCTTTCATATTTTCATCTGTTGAATTGTTTTAGTTCTTTATAGCCATAAATACTTGGGACTGCCTTTTTAAAAATAAGGCTTCTGATCTCTGCCATCAAAAGAAAAGCCACCTGGGGTGGTTACATCATACCACAAGTTCAAGGGCAGGGCTGACATCCCACTTGAAGCAGGTGTGGTACATTGCACTGACAGAGGGATAATTTCCTTGTTTCAGAATTAGATTCCCAGACAATATCTCCCAGAGGGGTATGGAACCATAGCCCAGGGGGTATTTTATTTCATTACATTAATTGTATTCCCTTCAAATTTACATAATAATTAGAAACACTTAAAACCCATTGAGGGTCAACAAACTTTGAAATTATTTTTTAATATTAAGAAAAACCCTAAAGAAAATGGCACACAGATTGAAAGGAATTTATGGAAACTAAGCCTGAAGGAAATGTCTCTGGTTCCCACATGGAGTGAACTTGGATCATCCATTTTATTCCATCAGGAAGAAATATAAGACTAATGACTCTGAGTTACCTCTTGGGTAGAAGATGTTTCTAGATTTAATTTCCAGAGGTTCCTAGTGAGGCCAGCTGTATTGGAAGGTCTCTGGGGTCGGGCTGGTTTAGGGAAAGAGCTTCAGTTCACATTAGTGGGGTCCAGGGAAGTGAAGAGATGGCAGGTGGGTGACATTCAGGCTCTATATTTGCCAAACCCCATGTGCTCCTTCCTTCTCATTCACTTTTAGACTTAAAGGGGGTCTCTGCTCAGTGGAAGATGTCCCGCGAACCTTTCACAATTACCTAAATAAATATGAAATCAAAGTTTTAAGCCTGTTTTAAAGGCAACCTCCTCTCATCTCCTGTGCCAATTCCTTTTTAGCCAGCTCACAAACTAAAGATGCAGAGGCCTTGGTAGTGTGCTTTTCTTGTAAACTGTCAGTGATACATAAGTTGTTATTTTGTTATTGGTCTCTAAACCAATTGTGTTTTAAACACATGGAAAACAATCCTAAGAGGAAAGAACTCTAGATTTGGTTTTGGAAACCAATGCCGTGTAGTCTGCCCTTGTCTGTGCTGTTCAATAATAAATAATTGAAAGGCAAAGAGAAAACCAACCAGATCAGCTATTTTCAGGCCTCCATGCTCCCGGTAAGCAAAGGAAATTAAATTTCACTCTCACTCGAAGGCCGAATGCAGTCTAAAAAATCCCACCTCATTTTCTCTGTCTTCATTGAACTTTCATGCCTCAGTTCCCTTGCTCACTGGTTTGGCTGTTCGGAATCTCATTTTTTCTCTTGCTTAAATCACACACGTTATTCAAGACTTAGTTGCAATGTCTTCTTGGGGGGACCATTCACATTATGAGCTCCTCTTGTCCTGCTCCCTCACAGACTGGTGCTTGGATTGTCACAGAATTCCAGGTGGCCCAGTGTCCTGTTTCATGGCTGGAATTCCATCTTACAGACTCTATTCAAGAAGTCAAATGAAATGTCAGTAATTCTCCTGAGCTTTCTTATGGAGTTACATAGTGAATCCCTTTATTGCTATTGTAAGACTTATCATAACTGTTTACTTCATTAGACTATGAATTTTTAAAGAAATTTTTCCTTATTCATCTTTTTTTTTCTTTTCTTCCTACCCAATGTTCATCCTTGAATATAAGGGGAATGCAAGAGTTGTTGACTGTTTTTATTTTTTTTAGGTTTTCTTGTTCACATTGCTAGTTATTTTGTTTTTAACTCAGGGTATTCTCTTCTGGTAGCCCGTATGTAGGAGGTAGAATAATACCCCCACATCCTGGCAAAGATGTCCATCCCTAAGCCTGGAACCTGTGAGCATGTTACCTTACCTGGAAACATGGGCTTTGTACGTGTGATTGAGGTTACTGTCAGGAAAGAGAAAATTCCCCTCTTTATACTTTTTGAATTCTTATGATTGTACTACTAATAAAATTGACACAAGCCCATAGAAACAGGGAAAAATTAATTCATGCTCACAACAGATCATAAATAATGCTCTGAGAAAGGATGAGCCAGCCAGTTTTTTATACTTTTTAGATAAAGAAGTAAGAAATGTGTGAGAAATTGACAGGACAAAAACACTTGGGTTTGGGTGCTCCTTAGTGAGGAACCCAAACAAAGTTTGAGCTTGGGCAGTAAATTACTGAAAAGATTTCAGGTTTGTTTATGTAAGCCTTTTGGCCCTGGATTCCTTAACTTTAGGAGCTAATGATAAAGGGTGTCTCTCTCAGCCTTTCTGCAGCAAGGAGGGCACCCTTCACAGGGCAGATTTATTTCCTTTATTCAAGGAGACAAGGGAGGGTCCACATGCCCTCCTTACACTAGCTGCTTGTCACATAACTTTAATTCAAAGTAATCAATATGCCATTGTAGGGTATTTTGGAGAGGCCTTCCCTGGGCTTGAACATTACCAATCTGGAGATGGGAAAATTTCCTCTACTATCCCAATGGGCTCAACCTAAACATAGGAGTTCTTAAAAATCAGAGATAGATATGGTGACAGATGAATGTCAGAGAAATGTAACATGAGAAGGACTTGATCCATCATTGCTGGTTTTGAGGATTAAGGAGGAGGCTAGAAACCAAGGAATCCAGGCAGCGTCTGGAAGCTGGAAATGACAAGGTACAGGTTCTCCCTGCATTAGTTTCCCAAGTCTGTCATCAGAAATAACCACAAACATGGGTGGCCTAAAACAATAGAAATATTGTCTTCCCTTCTATAGTCTGGGGGCCTGCATTAAAGGTGTCAGCAAAATGATGCTTTTTCCAAAGACCCTAGGACTGGATTCTTTATTGTCTTTTCCAACTTTTGGTGACCCCTAGGCATCCTTGGCACTTCTTCACTCGGAGACACATTACTGCAGTCTGCCTCCTTTCTTTCGTGGTATTCTCCCCAAGTCAGTTTGTGTCTCTGTTTTATCCTCCTACGCAGACATCAAACATAGCATTATGCCTCAACTTAATCCACTGCGACCTCATCTTAACCTCACTAGTTACATCTGCAAAGACTGTATTGTCAGAAAAAGGACACATTCTGAGATTCCAGATGGACATAAATTTCGGGGAGACACCCTTCAACTCAGTACACTCCCTGACCACCTCCAGAAGAAATGTAGCCTTGCCCAGTCCTTGATATTAGTCTGATAAGTCCCATTTTGTAATTCAACCTGCAGACTGTAACATAATAAATTTGTGTGAAGTCATTAAATTTATGGTAATTTGTTCCAGAGCCACGAAAAACTATAGGCAGTTCTGGCTGGAGTCACCAGTTTTGTCTTGTTATCAACCACACGCATTACATTCATTCTGTGCTCCTTTCATTCACTAAAGAGCACTTACTCTTAAATGTGACAGAGCAACATAATTCACGGCCAGCGATCTCTTCGGTAAGTTCCAATAAAGGACACTGCAAAGTTCTGTAAAGTCCTCCAGTGCTTTCTTTCAGTGTTAAAGTATAAAAGGCTGAGTTATTACCACAAGGGGCATTGTTTTGGGATTATAAAACTGGCTATAAACTTTTACCATTCTTGGAGCTTCTTGGACTTGATATACTGAGCTATTTAACACTGACTCTCACATATGTTTTCTCAACGCCCTTCATTACAATCTACCAAATCATGGTAAACAGTGGCAGCAAACTGTCTTCATTCACAGCTAAATCTGAAAAATTCAGACAGCATGTATGAGCACCTTTCCGACTTCATACCCAAAGTGATATAAAAACAGCAGAGTGATATTGCAGAATAGAGTAGCTCTTGCTGAACGACTACTTGCCACTCATTTTTAAACATTGCAATGAAGACATCATAAAACCCTGCTCAGTCTTTCCATTCAGGCTGTTCCTTCATTTTAGTTCAACCAAGATGTTAAAAAAGAGATAACAAGTAAAGCATATAGCTGCCATGGGGGACTGCAGGGACCCTGAGCCTAGGGAAGACGTAGTTTGAGAGACATGGTCACATTGCCATGGTGTGTAATTCCAGTGGCTGCACATCCAAAGCTGGGAATACATGGAACCGGGTCCTTGGGAGACGGCCCGGTCCTAGTCTGCTTTCTAATATCAAAACCATCCATGCTGGGTCTTCACCATTCAGTCCTCAATGGAGAATTTTCATCTCATGTTATTTTCTTGAAATTTGAAGGTTGTGATATATAGAATTATAATGCTATGTATTTCAGTACAAAACATTTACACTTTAAAACACAGTATCTCTCTCAAAAATAAGGGGAATTAAATTATGAATTTTGAAAGTCATTATGCTGTTAAGAGCTAAATGCATTTTGTTTCAGAATTTTTGACTGATTATATATATATACTCAATTATATACGTGTGTGTATGTGGAGGGGGGAGAGAAAGAAAGAGAGAGATGACAGATAGCATGCCTTTATATCTTTTCTGACACATATCACAGAACATGGCATTGAATACATTCAATGTTGCTGTGTCTGTTCAGGTTCAATAAAATTTCTATATTAAGCCCTGAAAATAAGATCAGAACTCTGACCAAATTAGCAAATGCAAAGCCATGGATAAATGTGGTCTTTTGCATGTTCTCTTGGGAGACTTCTAGGCATTTTAATATAAAATGAGGAGCAATGGTGAACGTAATTTGCCTTTGTGTCCTGACCAAATCATGTAATACTCATTTCTGGTAGATTAGTGGTCCAGTTTGTTTTATTGCGCAGGAAGAAATGAGACAAATAATAGACGATATCTCAGGCTGCTGGGAGACGGCCCTGCTGGTGTCACGGTGGATGGTGCAGCCTGCTGTTCATTTCATGAGTCCACAGGAATCCCTACCCACTGAGACAACGAGCTGATTCATGTCCTGACTGCAACATCCAGAACACCCCGAGCACGGCAGTGCTGCTGAGCTGAGTTCTTTCTGGAGCAAGGTTGTTGTAAAACTAAACTCAGGTGCCAACTGCAATGCACATCAGCACCAGAGCCTTAAGGCTGTGAGTGGTGAATTAGGTGACAGAAATTAATGTCCTCATGCTTGCCTGTTTCAAAGCTGGTTAGCATGCTGAAAGATTGTCAGGTTTCCCCTCGGGCTAAGAATCATGTAGTGCTGGGGCTCTCTTAATTTCTAGAGTGACAGGGTTAACAGTGCTGCCACTTTATGGGGAGCAATTCAGTGGAGGTGTTAGCCACACCCCTTTGTTGAATGACTCCGTGGCCCTGATAGAGGTCTGTGTGCAGGGTGGGGGGCGGCGGGGGGGCGGGGGGAGCTTCATCACATGTTATAGAGTGACCAGGGTGAGGGTGGGGGGCTGAAGACCAGCTTCCAGTCCTTGCTCTGCCTTTTATATGTGGCTTTAACCAACACTGAGAATTTTTGAGTCTTATGTCTCCTCCTTAAAATAGGGATGACATTACTTTGCCTAAATATTCCCTATTTTCTCATACTATTTATTTGTTATTTATTTCCCTAAATAACAACCACATGAAAATATATTAACAACCATATATTTCTCTGCCAAAGTCAGATGAAGTATTCCTATCCCATCCTTTCTTTCTCAAAGATAAAAATAAAAATTTCCACCTTTTTGTCAGTAAATTAGTAAGTGTGACCCCCACTTCTCAAATCCTCAGGAGAGTCAGACCAAAGACTGAGCACGGAGTCAGGAAAGCATTACCCCAACTCAGATTGAGGAGCACGAGGATTCAGAAGGAGGCAGGACACCTCTTCCCTGGTCTCTAATTGCAGGGGAGGCACAAGGGACAGGGGGCATGATCAGAGTTGAACTTTGGGCAGGTAAACTCCTGCCTTTCTGACATCCAAGGATACCTCCAATTACTTTCAACGATATACTAAATTGTCAGGTATATTTTTAACCAAAATTGATTTTAATTCACTTTTAGAGGGGGTTGGTCAGTCATGCTGAAAATGTATCCATTAACCCGGCTCGTCAAAAAGGGTTGGGAGACAGGTCTTTAAAATAACAATCACTGATATTAATCCCAGACCGTGTCTCAAGAGAATCAAAGCACAATCCTGGTATTGATCTTATCGATCTTCATAAAAACCTTGGGGAGGAAGGAGGGAAACAGGCACAGACTGAATTTTATCACTAAGAGAAGACACAATCAAGGCTGGGATCCAGCAGGGTGGGGCAGAGCAAGGTGTCTATGAGAGCCACTAGGGGTTCCCCTAAATTTCTCTGGGTTGTGTGAGCTGCCTTCCCTTTCAGAATTGCAGTGTGGCATGAATATTCATGAGATCCAGCCACTTACCCTTATCCCATTTATGCCGCCACCATCAACAGCTTTCAGGCTTCTAAATTCCACTCTAAAATTATTCAGTCCTTTGATTCTCTTTTTTAAAGTAACACTGTTTATAAAAGAGCCCTAGTGCTTACATAATTTGTGGAGGCAAATGTGAAATTAGAAGACTCTGAATTTATGCTCCCAGAGTAGAAGACATCTGCTCTCGGGAAAACAAAGGGACATAAATTCAACGTTAGACAAGAATTCCAGCTTCTCTTCCCTGACTAGGGCATTTCAGACTCAGGGATTTAATGACCAGCAAGACCAAGTTCTGCTAATTAAGCGCCTGCACACAGAATATGGTGGATTTATTATTTCGAAGCCTTTAATGTCTAATTATTTACAGAACATTTAGCTGAGGGCAGAGAAACCATAAAAGAGTCTCCTGACCTTCAGGCTCTTTGTAAAGTGGATTCCCGGCAGGGGGAGCCTGAAACAGGCCTGCTCACAGGAAATCCCAGTGGTTTTTCTTGCAAACTACTGCACAGCATCCACTTAATTACCTCTCAGCCACGGTGGAGGCTAGATGCTGGGGTGCGAGTCCCATGGATTGTTAGTGTGCTACTCTGATTTTACGTAATGACTTTTTCTCAGGGTTACCTTCATCATTGCTGACAAGTATCAATTAGAAGACACACAAAAAACATATATACTAGGGTTTGAGAGCTAATGTTTGTCTTTCTTTACTATTTTCAGCTAGGTAGACACGCGCTCTCTGTGTTGGGGGAAATGCAAATAGACAAACACGTACTTTCTCTACATCTTCCAAGTTATTTCCAAATTAAAACCTAGAAGTGTGAGAGGTCGGAGCAAGGAAGGTCAATAGAGAAGACTATCTCTGGTTGTGAACATTTTTAACAATTTTATTGAGTTATAATCCACATACTATAGAATTCTCCTGTGTAAGGTGTGCAATTCAGTGGGTTTTGGCATATTCACAGACATGCACAACTGTCATCACAACCAATTTTAGAACATTTTATCACCTCAGAAAGAAAACCTGTACCCTTTAGTTATCAGGCCGCATCTCCCCTCCCCACTTGCTATCCTTTGCCAACCATTAACCTATTTTCTGTCTCTATAGGTTTGTTTACTCTGTACATTTCATATAAATGGAATCATATAATATATTTTTTTGTGGCTGACCTTTTTCACTAAGCATAAAGTTTTCAAGGTGTATTCATGTTGTAGAATGTTTTTGTGCTTAATATCTTTCTACAGCTGGATAATATCCCCTTGTATGCATATAGCACATTTGTTTAGCCATATGCTCTTTGATGGACATTTGGGTTGTTTCCACATTTGGGGCATTATGAATAGTGCTGTTATAAACATTGATGTGCAAGTTTCTGTGCGGGTATATGTTTTAATTTTTCTTGGGTACATACCTAGGAGTGGAATTGCTGGCTCATATGGTAACTGTATGTTTAATTGTTTGAGGATCTGCCAGGCCATTTTCCAGGGCATCTGCACCTTGTACATTCCCACCAGCTGTGTATGGGAGCTCCAAAAGATCATTCAGATTTATGTCTTCTTCTTTGCTTTACATTCTATACTGTCTATGCCTAGCAATCTTGTTCTCTTTGAGTGGGAATGGAGCCACCCATTCTCCTTATGCTCATCATCATTAAACCTGCCTGTATAGACCTCATGTTTGAGTCCAATAAAACAGAACAGAATTACTACAAGCAAACTCTACCACTGGCCAGGAGTTCTCTCATTGATCGCATGACTTGGTGGACCGAGTAATTATTCCATTTCAAGCAAAGGGTTACCCCTATGGTGGCCCCAGCATTACCTGACTTGCCAGGCCTCCATTCATCTGTTTCTCTGAGTGGTGCCATAGCTTCTTTCTAATCCCAGCTCAGCCAACTCTGTCTGTCATCCTGAGTCATCCTCTCTCAGCTCTATTTACCTCATATATAACACATACATAACTTACCTCATATATAATAGACAAAGGTAATACACATGCTGGAACAAAAATTAAACATCACAGTTACCAATATAACATAATTTCCATCCACGTGAATTTCCTTCCTTCTTTCCTTCCTATAGGATGAGTATGAGGTTATAGAGCCCAATCTATTTATTGAGCTCACTTTATGAAAAGGACAAAAACTGAGACTCATACTTTGTTGTTTTAATTAAAACTCTAACAATTTCTTTTGGCACATCAGTTTGGGCTTAAGCAACATTCTTATTGGTTGGAAACATTATTTAGAGATATTGGGATTGCTAATTAAATTTATTCATTCAGTTCTTTTGTTAAATTCTGAGGTGACTTTCTTACCTTGTAGCATTACATTGCTGGTGTGTTAGTTGTTTTCTAGTTATTACCATTGGCTGGGGCTCTAGCCACCTCAGGATTTAGTGGGCTGCTTCCAAATCCACTTGCATACTTGTTGGCAGGCCTCAGCTCCCTGTTAACTATTGGTCAGAGGCTTTAGTTTCTCACCATGTGGGTCTTTCTTGAGGGCTGCTCACAACATACCAGTTGGGTTTTCCCAGAGCAAGCGATCTGAGATAGAGATAGAGAGAGAGAGATAGAGATGGATATAGAGATAGGTAGATAGATAGATAGATAGATAATGAGAGCCAATGCTATTTTATAACCTAACTTAGAAGGTGACATCATTACTTCACATGCTACCAATCACACACAGCAACCCTGGAACAACATAGGAGAGGCTCCCCAAGGGTGTAAATGAAAGAAGACAGGATGCACTGCAGTCTACCTTAGAGACTATCATATCTGCTGCATCAGCTGTGGAATGAATGCATCTCTAGACTGTTTCCAGACCCAGGTGTGGGGAGGCATTCGTATGCTCGAGAAAAAATTGAGGTGGGCACCATGTCACTGGGGAGAGTGACAACCTACCAGCTGTGGGTGATCCCAAAGGTTGCACCAAAGGATCACCCATCATCTCTCTGCCCCCACGGGATGCGGTGTTAGCTAAACACACCAACATCAATGTACAATAAGAGCAATCACTCTTCTGGGCAGGTGGAAAACACCCACAGATGTGTGTGGACTGTGTGTGTGGTGCGGGGGAGAAACCTGTAAGAAAAACAGAAATTGGAGGAGTGGAAAGTAAGCTGTTAGGAGAGCTCTAAGACACTGGTACAGAGAGAAAAGTGACATTTGTCAGTCAGAAGCAAGGTAGAGAATGTAAAGTGCCTAACATGAAGAAAAGAAATCGTCCTTTGGGAAGCTGACCTAGATCACAAATGCTGTTGTCTCTCTGCGTCAGACAAGCTCACTGGCTTTTTGATAATGAATGTCTGAACAATCACACTCCTTAAAACCTTCATTGATGGCTCCTGGGGAGCACATCAGAAGAGTCTTTTTAAATAGGAATGAGCTTCCCACACAGTCAGAGAGCCATCTCTTGCTCTACACAAAACAAAACAGCCCCTCTGCTCAGCCTGGTCCCCTCTGTACTTTCTGCAGGAAGATGAGATGGACAGCAGAAGAGACTGAGAAGTGCTTCTAAGGGCAGGCTGCCTCGCTGTGGGGTGAAAGCTCCCAGAGCAGCATGAGGAACCTGCACAAAGCAGCTGGCCACTTTCACTCATGTGTCCCCACAGGTGATGCTCAGCAGTAAGTTCGGTGTGAATGGCAGGCATGGGACCAGGAGAAACGCACTGGGACTAGGGGGGGTTCAGGTAGATCTCAGCAAATATCAGAGCCTTTGTTACCTGATCTTTCTCTATGAAATAGCTACTCGTGAGTAAGGATGGCGGAAGGATTGTGTGTTGTGAGCATAAGCTCAGAGAAAGCTGGTGCGGGCTTCAGGCAAATAACCTGTTTCTAACAGCATGCCATTCAAAGTTCTGAAAAATTTCTCATGTTAGAAATTGGCTCAGCTGAAAGCAAAACCCATGTTCCGGCCTGTTGGCATCAAAGTAGGCATCCTCAGGTAAAGCAGTAATCCCATTGAATTGTTGTCAGTCATTAAAATCTGCCACCAGTTCCTGGGAGTGGACACACAAAAATACGATGTTCGGTGGAGAGATGAATGGGGGGACAACGTTGGGGGTGTTTCGGGGAAAGCAGTGTTAAAAACTGTTGGACGCTTCCATGGTCAAACACTTTTCTAAAAGAAAGGGTTTATTGAGCCACGTGTTAGCCAGAAAGGACCAGGCCGTGGGCTTGTAGCCTGACTACCAGCAGCAGGGTGGACAGGGAAGGCAAACATGTCCACTGGCCAGGAGCTGATGAGCTCTTTCCGGAAGTAGAGCTGTAAGTTGTTTTGAAAGAATTTACAGTGTACAGATAAGGGGGGTGGGGAAATGTGAGAAGTGGGGGCAGTTCTAGGATAGGTGCATGGTCCAGGGAAGAAATATTTACTACTTTTGATTGGTTTGGGGCAACAGACCTGCAAGTTCATGCTTAAGCAGGACGCTGTGGTGTCTGGTGGTCAGCTAATAGCCGTCTGGAGGCTGTTTCAAACTCCAACAGGCAATTGGGAATGTGAGCAGTTTATTGTTAGTTGGCTCAAAGCCATTAAGTGGGTAATTACTCTTGTCTCTTTCTCTCACTCTCAAGCCTGCTGTTATTTAATTTAGGACAGCTCAGAATTTTTCTCTTGTCATTGTGTGAGCGGAAAATAAAGAGGCTCTAAGGATCTGGGGCTAACATGAGGACGCCAACAACAGGTGTAGAGGAAGTCTTTCATAAAAATTAGAGAGCCTGAAATTTAAATTTCAAATTGAATCTGGGTCTGGCCTTATCTAAAACTATCAGACACTCCATTTGCACTATATCAAATAATGCAAAGTTCCCCAATTTTGGTGCACCTTCAAATTACCCAGAAGGACTTTTTAAAATGAAAAGATTTTACTCCAAGAGATAATCACATAATAGGCTTGGGAGGGGGACGAAGTATGTACATTTTTGACATACCCTCGGTGTTTGAATCATGGTGTTCAAGGATTGTATTTGGGGAAGTACACTTAAAAAAAAACATGTGAATGAGTTTGATGGTAAGTTGCCAAAGATTCTAGGCAGAAAGGTGAAGAGGAAGTGCTGTGGTTATCCAGTGTGTGATTGAATCTGGAAATGTTTCAGAGTCATTATACCTTGAATCAGGTCCAGAGAAGGTCGTTAAAACATTCGGGAGCACGTCTGGGTAATCCAGGCTGAGCCACGGTCAGCCGTTGTCCGCATCCTGTGCAGTCTTTAGCTACAGAAGCTTGGTCTCTGTGCATGTATATGATGAACAAAATGCTCACATACACAACAAGCTCAGTGTCTTGGTGATTAGATACATTTTTAATGCTAAGCATTTTACGACAATCTTTTCCTTGTGAAATTGTGAAAGAGGGTTTTGCATTTGCTCCGGACACATTTGCACTCACTATCAATGATAGCTAGTAATTATGCAAGAAAAGAAAATCCCAAAGGCTATTTGAGGAAGAATCCCATTGGATTAGTAATTTTAAGAAGGAACTTTTCTCCATTATCATAATGATAAAAATAGTATGAATCCCAGACAGTATCAAACAGTCTTGCTGGCATAGAAGTGGAATCGTACAATATTTTTTTGTTTTTTGTGACTGGCTTATTCCATTTAGCCTCACGTCCTAAAGATTTCTCCAAGCTGAGTTCTGTCAGCTTCATTCCTTTTTAAGACCGAACAGTGCTCCATTGTTTGGAGAGACTACACTTTGTTTATCCGTTCTTCCACTGATGACACTTGGCTAGCTTCCCCTTTTAGCTGCTGTGAATGATGCTTCCATAAACTTAGATGCACAAATATCTCTTAGAGACCCTGCCTTCCATTATTTGGAGTATATATTCAGAGGTGAAATAACTGGGTCATTTCATGATTTTAATAGTCTGTGGCCAGCTACTACCTTAAAGAAGACAGAGTGGGCGTAATGTGGTCATGAGAAGACCTGAGTGGTTCTGAGGGCACTGTAGTTTTGGTGCCTCATGTTGCATCATGTCCCTGCAGAGATTTTAAAGACAACAGGTGGGCAGTTCTTACACTGGCTGGCAGAGCCTCACTTTTTTGCCTCAGTTTTGTATGTGGGTATGTTTATGTTTTATTTTATTTGGTATTGTTGTTTTTTGTTTGTTTATTTGCTTGTTTTCTGGGAAATCATTATAACTATTTTAGCTTGAGAGCAGGACAACTTGGGAATGTTGGAAGGGAATTTCTCTTGAGAAACCTTCAAACAGCAGAGAATAAGAGTCAGTGAATAGCTGCTATAGTGTCCATTTTCCAGAGGGACAATTCTGAGGCATGTCTGCATGATCCTTAGAGGGTCTCCAGCATGATGAGCTCACTTCCCACAGTGGGAAAAGCTCAACAACACCTGGATCATTTGTTCTTGGCCTTCAGCATCTCCTTCTCTCTACTCTCCCTTTGACACTCTGAGATTTCCTCCCAAATAAAGCACTTGTGCTCAAATCCTAACATCAGGCACTTTTTCAAGATGAAGCCAGAAGAAGTTAGTCAACATCTTTAACTGTTCATATGGGTGGGTAAGAATTGCCAAAATATTCTATATACAAGGTCTGTTAGGAAAAAGTCCAACCATTGCTAAAATAACAAGAATGGTTTGTATGACATCGATATAACCTGGTAGTCAAGTGGACTGGAACGTGCATGCATGAACAATGAAGACGTTAGTGTACTACTCAGTGGCAGGGGTAGATACCTTTGAGTGAGCATGTGTATTGTGGCCTCACATTCAAAATAATTGAGGAAGTAGAGCAATGAATCTGCATCAGATTTTGCATTAAGCTTGAACATTCCTCCTCAGAAACCATTCATATGATTCAGAAGGCTGCAGCTATGGGAAACTGGTGATTGGCAGCTTCGTCACGATAATGTGCCTACTCGGGCATCATGTCTTGTGCAGAGATTTTTTGGTGAAACTTCAAATTGCCCAGGTGACTCAGCCTCCCTATAGCCCAGATTTGGCATCCTGTGACATCTGGCTTTTCCCAAAACTAAAATTACCTTTGAAAGAGAAGAGATTTCAGACCATCAATGAGATTCAGGAAAATATGATGGGGTAGCTAATGGCGATTGGGAGAACTGTGTGAGGTCCCAAGGTACCTACTTTGAAGGGGACTGAGGCATCATTGTCCTATGTACAATGTTACTTTCATCTTGTCTCTTCTTCAATAAATGTCTTTATTTTTCATATTACATAACTAGATACTTCAGGACAGACCCCAATAAAGGGCAAAATAATCAACATGTGATTCCAATTAATGGATTTACTCATCTTCCAGAATTTAGAGCTTCTGTTTTTTTGGAGTAGACCTGGGCCAGCCATCACACAGTAGAATCAAGTTCTCCTTACTGAACATTGGAGGGGAGGTAACAGAAAAATTATACAGAAATATGCAAAGAAATCTAACAAGAGAAAGATGTTCATTTGCACTTGTTGCCAAACAAGTAGAAATAGATAATAGGATAGTTAATATTCGTGTTGACCAAATTTTACTGCTGTTTCTGAATTCATGCCATAGACACAACTTTGAGATTTGCTTAATCATACATGTGTGGAATGCAGAGTCACTAGGGCATATTTTTGTCAGGCTGTAATTGCTCACCAGTTGCTATTTCATTTCTAATTAGTTTGGCTCCTTTCAGAGGCTGTGGGAACCTCTGAGCAGTCACACATCTGGAAAACTGATTTATTATGTGCATCTACACTGTGAAATGGAAAGGTCGTAAAAATGGCCAATCTCAGGAAACTCTGCCTAATTCATATTTGATTATGTTTTGAAACATCACAGTAGTGAACACCAAGGAAACTCTTAATGTTTATGAATGTGATGATTTATGTTTTAAATTATGATCCTCTTCATTTTAGACAACTTATTTGACATGTTCATAATAAGGACATTTTTTGACAATCTTGGAAATTTTAGGTAAGCTAGGTATATTTCTGTCTATTCGTATGTTTTGTACTAAATCAGTAAAGCAAAATAAAAATTGCTTTTTTTTTGGATTCTCATTTTTTATGGACTAATTGCATTCCTCCTAAATTCATAGAAGGCCTAACCCCCAGTGTGACCATATTTGAAGTCGAAGCCTTTAGGGAGATAATTAAGTTTAAATGAGGTCTTTGGGGTAGGGTTTTAATCCAATAAGATTTGTGTCCTTTTAAGAAGAGGAACAGACACCACAGATATTTCTCACTACGTGCACAGAGAAGGCCTGTGAAGACAGAACAAGAAGACACCATCTGAAAGCTAGGAAGAGAGTTCCCATCAGCAACCATCCCTAGTGGTACCTTGACCTTGAACTCTCAGTCTCCAGAACTGTGAGACATAAACGTCTGTTCTTTCGGCTGCCCAGCCTGGGGTATTCTGTCATGGGAGCCTAAGCTGCCTGAGAAACCACCACTCCTGGAATGTGTACTTCGGGGCACTGATACACATTAACTCTGTACACTGCAAAACATGAGGACAGTGTCTCAAATGTGGCAGATCATTGGTAAATGCGTGTTTAGTGCATTGAGGTTTAGTCAGGAAATGTCTGTGGAGTATATAGAGGTGTGAGCTCCACATCTTGGAGATGAACAAGTCAGAGACCTCACTTTCAGAGCCTGTGTCCCCTGCCCCTAAATCAATATCATAATACAAACATCACAGGAGCCAGAGCAAGGCACCAGAGAATACAAAAAAGGGGCCACTTAGTTTGTGTCTGAATTTCCCTGGAGGTCCAAACATTTTAATATTTATTATATTCATGTTTTCATCAGATAAACTATTACAAGTGAAATACAAGCTGATCTAGTCAATCAGAGGAATGATGCCGCGGTCACGTTTTCCTTCTCTTTGTCCCTGCAACATATTAATCTGTGATCCTCCTCACTCCTCAGACAACCCATGTGGCATTTGTATTCAAACACCATAAAAAGATTCAGGCTGATACATTCTTTCTCTGTGCTTCTCTCCCATGGAGGTGAGTGAGGTGAGACTGGGCCACCCACCCTCTGCCCCAGCCCGTATCTTCCTCCCAGAGAAGCAGGGTGTGTCACAGCAAAAATCCTATGATACCGAATTAGCTGCCACGTATGAGCCTTAAGAAATGAAAGGATGGCCTTGTATGTGGCCACATGTGAGCTGCCTTTGTCACTGCAAAGGTAGAACACATGAATTTGAACCTCTTCTAGTCCATCTCTGCCTTCACCTCATGTCTCTGCTGTATTCTATCCAAATGTTATCTCTTCCAATTCTGAAATATGAAGAAATATGTGTTTCCATGTCATCTTCAAGAAAATCTAGGAACTGACGTTTTTCAGCTCTCAAATGCTGTATTCAACATTATCAAAATCCATCTCCTGGGGAAATTCCATGGGGAAGGGCACCTTAAGCTGAATGACATCTGGAAATGATTTTACTGACACTTTGAATAAATTAATGCTGTCACAGACAGTTATAACAGAGGCTCCTCCCTAAGAACCCTTGCCCTAGCCTCCCCAGGAACACCTTGCAACTGCCTCAGGACCCAGAGAAGGAAAGGAAAAAACAAGGTGAAAGAAATAGAATGAGGAGTAGGGAAAGTGGGGTTCATTTTATAGCGGGAACAATGAAATAAAAAACCTATATCAAGTAACAATAGACTACAGATGCTTTCATGGCAGAACTCTGCATCAGGTGAAATAAAGTATATTAATGGTCCCTCTGGATCTCCATTTTGGAACTGAGAGCACAATGTGGAGGGAGGAAGTAATGAAGACCCAGATTGCTCTGCATTATCACAAGGTAGGAGCAGCTTGGAGTTTCCACAGGCAGTCCAGGATCAGCGAGGGGAGGGTACGAAAATGAGGAGAAAGGTCTCAGAGGGGCTGGACAGAGTGGGACCCAAGAACAGAGTGGGGGCCCAACCCTCCCAAGACATAAGACCAGGGAAAGAAATAGCTGTGGTCAGGGGCGTAAATGCATTTCCAAGGATGGAAATTCAGGTCCACGGTGGCTTAAACTGTTCCTATTCCACATACAAATAAAACTGTTTTCTTCTCAGAATCATCCTCTACTTGCCTGGAAACTTTTATAAAAATTTCTACATGTATTAAGCCTATATTCACAGTGCTTTAGGGCAATAACAGAGGCGGGAACAAGACCCATATAGGGCAAAGCCTGAGATCAAGAGAGAGCAGAAGCCTCAGGAGCGTGCAGACAGGTGACACAGGCCATGGTGATGGCCCGGGGATGTGCTCTCCAAGAGAAGAAAGAAGGCAACGGGAACTCAAGAGGGAAGTGTATTCCTTTCTATGGCTTCTGTCACACATTACCACAAACCTAAACACATTTATTATCTTACACTTCTGCTGGTTGGTCTCAACGAGACAAAATGAAAATGGTGGCCAGGCTGTTTTCCTTCTGGACTTGCTGTGGGGAGAATCCATTTCCAGCCCTCTCAGGCTTCTAGAGAAACCCACATCTGTTGACTTTTGGCTGCATCCACCTACCTCTGCCTTCTCTCACTCTGATTCTCCACTTTCTTCTCATTATTACGCTGGGCTCACTCAAATAATAATAGTTCTCCATCTCAAGATCTTCCACATAATCCCACCTGCAAAGTCCCATTGCCATATAAATTAACATAACCACAGGTTCTGGGGATTAGAATGTGAGCATCTTTGGGAGCTGTTTTTTGGCCAACCATAGGGACCTTCCCAAAGTGCACAAGATGGCATCCAATGTGTGCGGCAGGAATCTGATCTGAATAAAGACTGATTTAATTCATCTAAGTTGCAACAAGATGGGCGGGGTTCAGTGATTTTTCTGGGCATTTTTGAGGATTGAAGGAACATCTGATGTGAATGGGACATATTTTAAAACCCTGTGTGCCTTTTTAGGGTTTAGCAGCCACACTCACACCTCCCAGCATGACATAATGTCCTAAGAATGCTTCAAGGTCAGCAGGCAAAGGTAGGATTCACCATCATTCCTCATGCAAACAAGCCCACAGGTGTTATATTTTAAAAATACCTTATTAGAGATATTGTATAGAATTAAAAGGAATTTAAGAAAAGAGTATATCAATGTTTTTATTTTTACATATCATATATTCTTTATGTGCACATTCTATTTTAATATACTCATGGTATCTTAAAGGTAAGTTATGTACAACACTTCTCATTGACATCTTATCATACAGACATATCTGTAGGATGCCCCCCTCCCTATTCCCATTAAACAATGTTGGTGGCAGGTTGACTGTCTCTCCACATGCCTCCTCACTCCCATTTTCATTTACAAACTTGTACATGGTCTGCTCTGCTTCATGCTTTTCTCACATAAAAGCAGAATTTTGTAAAAATTCTGTCAGGTCAATGACAAACATTTTATGGACTACATAATATTTCTTGTATACTCGTTTTTAAAAATGTTTTCCATGTCTTTGCTAAGACTTTCTTTCTTTCCATTAGTTTTAAAAAAATTTGCCATTCTGCCTTGGAGCATTTGATGGTAGTTGCTTTAAGGTCTTTGGCAGATATTTCCAACATCTGTGTTATTTTGGCCTTCACATCTATTGAATGCCTTGCTCCACATAGTTGAATGTTTCACAGTTCTTCATTTCTGAGTGACTTTGGATTGTATCCTGGACAGTTTGAATACAATATTAATAAGACTTGGGGTCTTATTTAAATCCTATGGAGAACATTGATATTTCCTGTTTTAGAAGGTGATTGTTCAATTCGGGTGGCAAATTAAGTCCAGTCTTCCAGGCTGTGGAACATCCATTCCATTTTTAAAGCATTTGCAGCAATATTATGAACTAAAGCCATGTATGTGACACAGAGTCTAGAACCTAGGCACTGTTCTGTCCCTTCATTCAGCTCTTAAATGATTTTGAATGTTTTTAGGGTGAGCTCAGGAATTGGTAAACAATGTATGGGGTTGCTTTTACAAATTCTTCTCTTCCAAGCTCCCAGTAGTTTCCAGTTTCCTAAGGTTCCCATTTTTAATTCTCTACTCAAAAATTCACGGATTTTGTCACCCTGCTGTAATGTATACTTCCTAAGGCCATGCCCAGAATTAAGACAAGTGATGGGAGAACATAAAAAAAGAAGTAAAGATATTCATCTACTTTCTTAAGGCCAAAGCTTTGAAAGGATGATTCTCTCCTTCATAGATTAGGTACCTGTGGTTCCCCTGTTGTTGTCACTCCATAAGACATCTCTGTTGCATATCAGTCCTGAACTATATGGTTTTTCCTGGGGCTTTCTTTGTCCACCCTGATGCCTATGTCTGGGTTTCAGGCCAGAAGAAATGGTGAACCCACCATCAATTTGATCCCCAATCCACCTGGTAATATTTACATCCCAGAGCCCTCAAATACGTGATCCCTGTATTTTGTCCAAGGATGACAGCTGCTTTTATCCAGGATGGAGGGTGCCTGCTCTATCTGACCTGGAACTAGGTGACTGACTAAAGAGTTTATCATCCTAATTTCACATTTTGTGGTTCAAATAATCCCTGTCTTGTAAGCTAAAAAGAGCCTGACAAAGTTTTTTATAGACATTACTTAATTTATCACATGCTATTCATTATTCCACCACTTTTACCAAAAAGAAAAAAAAAAAAGAAAAAGGAATTCAGAAAAACAGCCAATAGTCACACAGCTGATATGCAGCAGAAGAAACTCAATGTTGCACCTTTAAATTCTAAGTCTAGCATTTTAAGTGTCACTCTTTGAATTCTTTATAAGCCGTGGAATCAGCTGGAACACACAATCAATGTCACCAAGATTTTTCTCCTGGGATGAAAAATCATAAGCTTTGCATAAAACTGAATTTTTTTCAACTAGACCTGAATTAAGATGATGACAGTGTTGATGATTTAAGAGTTTGAACTAGGTAATGTCTAAAAGAGTAATTATTTGTAGAAAACTATGTATATGTATCTCTCTACAAATCTGCTGTACCACTACATCCATCAAGAAAAATATAACCATTATCATACCCTACTTCTCGGGTCTTGACATTTATGTTTTCATTCTTCATACAACCACTCTAGATTTTCTTTAGGGAACTTTATTATGAAGAATATCAAGATCTCAGATTGGGTTTATCAACCTGTATTTCTCTAGCAATTTTATTTCCTTGGGGTCTGATGAATAAGAAATGAGGTCTTTTATTGTTTCATTTATAGAAAAATATATTACTGAAAATAGATGGCTAATAGTAATTTTAAAACTTCTAAAACAGACTGCTGAAATTAATGAATACATATTTTCCAGTTTCATAAATATCCTCTTTTCATATCGAGAGTAGGGATTTTATATTTTTCCACTAAAATTGAAAATGGAAATTCCAGTTGTTTAAAACTCTAAAAATGAAGAGCCTTTCAGCAGAATTCCCCTGATGAAACTTTGCTAGAGGCATCTGGTGTTTCTGAATTTTAATAATCCTTTTTTTTTTAAATTCTTTTTTTATCACCCACACTGAATGCGAGCATTTGTTTTCAAGTTCTCACCTTGCCTTGAAGTAATCAGAATAATAAATATGGCAGCCCCGTCTTTCAGCCTGAGGCTTAAAGAGGTCCACCCCGAAACCTTCTACATCCTTTGTAAAACACTCCGAGAAGGCTGTCCGCAGCTTTGGAAGCTTCCAGTAAGTCTTTGCATTTTTCTTTCTAAAAGGATAAAACTGAACACTGTATTAGAAAAAGAACAGACATTCCTTTGGCACACTATCAAGTATTAGATTTGGCACTGGAGGGAAGAGAGCCATAAAAAGATTCAGGAGAAACATTGTCTTAAATAAACCTCGGGTTCTAAAAAAAAAAAAAAAGAAATGAGAAATAATCCCTCCCTTTTTCCCTTCATCTGTCTTGGGAAAAACAGCATTCCTCACAATGGCATCAGTGAAGAGCGAATGGTCTCTTGGGAGGATGAGAGGTAGTTCCCCCCATCCACCTCCACACAGTGGCAATGGCCAATCCATGTACCTGCCCCTTCCAAAAGCCCTCATCATACATGGTAGGAGAAAGTCTCTCATTCTGTGGCTTGTTTTTAATTCTCATGGCAGTGTTTCTTTCAGAGCCGAAGTTTTTAATTTTAATGAAGTCAAGATTATCAAGTATTTCTTTCATGGGTCATGTCTTTAATGTTTTATCTAAAAAGGCATCTCCATATCCAAGATCATCTAGATTTTTCCTATGTTATCTTCTAGGGATTTTCTGAAATTTTGATCTCTGATTCATACTGATTTAATTTTTGAAAACTATCTGTCTAGATTTACTTTTTTTCCATGTGAATGTCCAGTTGTTCCAGCACCATTTGAACAAAAGACTGTATTTTCTCTAGTGTATGGTTTTTGCTACTTTGTTAAAGATAAATTGAGCATATTTATGTGGTCCTTTATTTGCCTTTCAAAGGGACTTGAGGAGCACTTTTTACGTTATGAACATGAATTTCTTATCAGTGATACATGTTATAAACTTCTTCTAGACCATTTTTTTGTTTTAATTTTCTTAGACAGCTGATTTTAAGCTGTAATAGTATAATCTGTTAATTATTTTGTTGAAGTATGCATTTCTACCTTGCATACAAAGGCATAGATCATAAAAATACCATTTTATGTTTTCCTTTGAGAGTCTCACCATTTTTTCCCACATTATGCTAATCTACCCAGTTGTAACTTTTCCCAAATTGACAATGAGTTTTTCTAAAAGATATAAAATATAGTTCATATCTTCTCTGCTCAATTACAGTAAAACACTTTCTATATACTTATCATCAAGAAGAGAAGTTCCTTACTGATGCTTATCATGGGTTTTACAATGTTCCTACCTTCCATATAATTTTTATAATGAGCTTGTCTAGCTCCCAAAGAAGGATTTTTTCTCTTTTGATGAGCATTGCATTAATTTATAGATTGACTTAAGAGTGACTGCCAAGTTCAGAGGCCAAGTGCTCCTCGCAGTGAGCCTCCCCAGGGATTCACATTTCTTTCATGTTCTCCAGAAACTATTACCAATTTCACATGCACTTCATGTGTATTTAGAGAATACTTTCTTTGCTTTTATGCTGGTGGCATTGTAAAGTCCTTGTTATGAAATGTGCTAAGGGCTTATCCCCACACAGAGACAAGCTATTGTTTACAGTTTGGATGACTGACCGCTTTACTCAGCTTGCAAAGGGCTTTTCCATTCATCCTCCGGGTTCCCCTGGACACTGAGTAGCTGGCAAATGCCACTTTCCTCTCATTTATTCATTTATGTTCTGTGGCAGTGGTGAGAATGTCCAGGCCAGTGGTGACCATTAGCAGGAAGAGCAGAAATCCTTGGCATGCACCTGACTCTAATGGGCCATATCTGTTTTTATGCATGTAGAACATTTAGTATAGGATTCAAAGAGACAGCCTGTGTCAGTTTAAAAAACACTCCTTGTGTCCTACTTTGCCAGGTCTGTTGAAAGGAATAGTGGTGAATTTTATCACACTCTATTTCAGCCTCTGAGACAATCACATGTACATACATTTTCTATTTGAATATGCTAATGTAACTAATTACATTAATAGATTGGCCAACATTTTAATAAGCTTGAAAGGTAAGTAGTGTTATACCTACTCTCGCAGATCACCACGCTGATGCCCAGAGAAGGTAATTAACTCACCCATAATAACAGCTATTCAGCGGCATAGTAAGGATCCAAGCAGGTGTGTTTGGCTTTAATGCCCATGAGCTACCCAAGCCCAAACCACACAGAACATACTTCACCTTGTTTTCAATTGGAGCATGCCCAAAGTAGCATTTTCCTTCAGTCTACATGACCTAACTAATGTGTATATAATCAGATGCAGGAGGAAACTACCTGAAAAAATACACACACACACACACACACACACACACACACACACATGCATGTGAGTATTAAAACACCAAGTTCCTATGAGTTTAGGTGCACTGAGTGGCATTAGACTAATTTCTGTGCTGTCTTGAGGCTGTGCTGGTGGCTCTCATTTCTCACTTGATTTTTATTTATTGGTTTTTACTCGGTTGTTTTTTGCCAGGGGTGGTGCGACTGGGTTTAGATCCATGATCACATTCATTAGCACGCCAGCAGTGACAGCACATCGCCGCCTCATGATGCTAAGAGGCCAGGGAAATGCAGAGGAAGCGGGGATTTATTGACACAGTGTTAATTATCTCGATGGCCTTTTGCAAAACGAGGAAGGAAGACTTCTAGGCAGCCACCTTCAGGCAACACTTCCTAGTCACTATGTGTCTGGCTCTCACCTTCCTCTTTTTGATGTTTGCTCTCCTGGATTTCCTCAGGAAAATGCAATTCCTCAGGATTATGGGTCTTGGATATGAATGGCTGCCTTCTGAACAGCAGGCAGCTGCCCCATCCCTCCCCTGGATCCCAGGACTCAACTCTGAAATGTGTGAGAGCTCAGATCTCCTCTGTAATAACAAAGCATGATTGCCCATACGATGCTGAATTTCAAGGTGTAAAGCAAAGATTCCTGCTTTTCCAACTTTAGCTTTCCCAGAAAAATAATGCATTTGTCTGAGCCTGTTCTTCTTTTATTTGGATTCCTGGTATTCTGCATTTATGTCACTGACATTCTCAAAACATCAATTGAAGTGCAGAGCCAGAGCACATGCAGGAAGCCACTGGTTCTTTCTCTCTACAAGCCACCGATGCCCTGGGTCCCACGGTCAGCCTTGCTGTCACTACCTTCAATTGCCTCCCACTGCCAAACACAGGATGTGAGTTTTGTGCCAAAATCTGCCCTGGATCACCCTGATGAGATGCTGTTGTTATCTTCACTCCTCCCCCAAGGTGGCTGAGCACTGCTGGAGAGGTCCGGGGTCTCCTGGGAGTGATTTCACTGTGACAGGCCATGATACCATAGTGGTGCAGGAACACCTCATTCACTGAACAAATGCAACTCCTGTCCTGCCTGCCTGTAGCTAAGCGGGCATGGGGAGCAAAGCATCCTGCTGGGACTAAGCACAGTAAAGGGTTGGAAAGCAGGGGGCCTTGAAAGGAATGATCTGGGACAACCTCCCACAGTATAGTCAGGGCAGCTCTCACCTGGCAGGGGAGTGTCCTCAGCTCACTTTTAATTGATTAGCTACTGCACCTCCATGTTCTTGCCCCCGTGGGAGCCTCTGCTGGAAGCCTGAACCACATGCTGCAAAGGGCTTGTAGCTCCATCTGAGAACGCCAGCCCCTGCACTGCCTCTTATTTTGTCAGTTTTCAGAGACAGGGGCTTCCAACTACAAAATATAACTTGGTATTCTTTGAATAAGGGTGGCCAGGAGAGAAACAGTCTATATCAAGCCCCTCTTCTACAATATTCTGCCATTTGTTTGTGTAACATCATCACACAAACTCCCCATGAGCAAAAACATCCCTTTTGACTTTTAGAAACTTCTCAACAAGAAGCACTGATACCATCAGTGGTGGGAGTTTGCCCACCTGCTTCTCCACTGTGGTTGTCAGTGCGGAAGCTCTGCCTCAGGTGAGAACCACAACCTGCTGAGTCTCGTGAGGTACCATGGGACATGGGACCAAGGCCAAATGACCCTCACCTTCCAGTGACCACCCATGCCGTACTAAGGAAGCTCAACTCCCATTTTCCTGGTGGTTCTCCCAGCCTCTCTCTCTGAGGATTTATGACACACTACTGCACAGCTTCAAGGTGTCTCTACATCACTTCCCATGTCCTCACTGCCTTTGCTTTTCTTTCTCTCAACATATTTAGAAAATGACAAGTGTGTGAGCCCATCAATCTTGGCTATCTCTATTTTTAAGTCTCAGAGGTTTTCTCTCCCTCTGCCTTTCAAGGGCCCCTGTTTCCCATGTGCAGAGAAGAGTGATCCTGCTGCCTTATCTCAGCTCAGGATCAGGCAGTATTCCCTTGGGAGAGAGGCCTGATCATTTTAAGAGGGAGGGGGGAGGCCCACTTTGGCTGTGGACAGTGATTGTAGAGCCAACTGCAGGATGCAATTTGGGAAAAAGCCATAGCCATGTTTTTGTTTCATTCTGGAAGTGTGCCCACTAGTAAAAATGCTGGCTAAGCAAGGAGTGTGGGGCTAAAAGTAAGTCAGAATTTATGCACTAGGGGAAACCAACCCAAATGCCTTGGCTGCTTACTCCATTTTTCTTTTAAAACAGTGATGTCGTTTTGAACTATTTTCATCATTATTAATTTACAGAAGAATTATGAAGAGGAAATTTATGACAGTGAAGACTGTCAGAGCTGGAAAGACCTTTAAAAAGTCTCTATTTCTCTTTCAATTCACTCAGAGAGACAGGGATCAGGGGGTGCAAAGCTGAGAAGCAGAAGGTAACTGCATCTAGACCACAGGCGACTGGCAACAATTGTTCTCCAAGACCAGGACTGAATCCCAGCCTGGAGTCCATCCCTGGCCACAGCTACCTGCAGAGCCATGGGCTATGGGAATGGCCCTTCCTTCTGGGGTGCTGACTTATCTATAGTTTTTACCACCTGAAAATAAACCATGAGATGGAGGACTACAGAGGACCTTTGTATTCTCTTTCTGCTTAGTTTAATTCAAACGTCTTCAAATATTTGAAAGGCAAAGCCTGAAATTTTAAGAGAAAAATGGTAAAATTTAAAATAAATTTAAAGTCATCATTGAGTAAAATCTTCACTGTATCCCTTATTATATGTATTATACTTCCAAGTTCAAGAGAACTTGGAAGAGTACCTTTGGTGGACAATAATGCCCTTCCCCCATCTCCCTACTAGGCCATCGCTGTGGGGTATGGGGTCCATCGCTATGCCTCTGAGGTACAAGTCTGAGAAGTCAGGAGGCCGCATTGCATTAGGTCTGATATATTTTGGGTAGTAATGTGAGAGGGAGGAAATAAATCCTCATCTTTTAGTATTTATTGCTCTCTGAAACAAAGTCTTTATTCCTGCAGTTCAAATTACTTCATTAATAAAATTCAGCTATTAAAAACAATTTCTTTTGATAAAAAATTACCCTTTATATGAATCAATTTTTTTTCACTAATCACTATAAAGTCACCTTGGGAAAGAATGTCAATGAGTAGTTGTGCTGTGGGGAACCCAGAAACGCAAGGGACTGAATTCTTTCCATTGCTGAGAATGAGCAACACACAAAGGCTGAGGTTCACGTGATTTGTGGTGTTAAGAACATCATGGACACACCGACGCAGTGGGGCCACTCCCAAAGCCATTGCACCCTGACGTCATGGAGACTTCGGGGTAGATGTAGGTTCCTGGGAGACAGAAGTCAACTGACACGCTGCCCCATGGACTGTCCCCTTTAAAGTGTTCCCATGTGTTTCTGGGAATCTCTCTTTCTGTATTGATGGAGAGAAGTGAAGAAGCAATGCCTGGTGGGCTGTCAGTGCTTGTTAGGACATGACTTGTGCACGTGCCCCTGGTGTTTCTCTGCACATCCCCCCATTTACCCGGATGACAGGCAAAGTCCTATTGCTACACATGAGAAAACACCATAACTTTATTTTTTGCTCAAGAGTGATCATCTTTAACAGTTTTAATTCTTAAGGTGTTTAAGAATTAAAAGATAAGTTCCATTTAAGAAAGTCATTAAAAGCAACTACCCTAGCTAATAAAATGCAATGATGAAGGAGCCCCCTTCTTTCAGAGAGGGACCATTCGTAGAACACTAGATCTGGGAGGCATTTATAGCCCACTCTTGGTGGTGCTCACATGCCCCACTTCTCCCAGCACACCTTTCCTGAAACAGGCCCTGCTGTTACCGCATGGACCTGTTGGGGGCTCAGATACTGTCACTCTGGATTCTTTGCTCACTGCCAGGGGTTAGGAATTGTGGCTGTCAATGTCAGAGTTTTGGTGAAAAGAAAAGGAACTATTTATTCAAAAGTTATATAGGTTCAGAGTAATGGTGGAATGTGGCAGTTAAAAATCCAAAAGTCCCTTAAAACACCCACAAACACAGTCCTTCCTCCCCCACCTTTGCCTTGGCAGGCCAGTCCCAGGACATGCCGATCAGAAAGAAGGGCAGTGTTCCGTGCTCCGGAAGGAAAACAACAGGAGTCTGCAGCTCACTCCTCCTGGTTCCTCTGAGTCTGCCGAGGTCCCTAGCACCATCAGCTGTGTCATCGCTGGGATCTCCAGTTCTTAATCCAAAACCACGTGGCACTTCCTCATGGCCTACCAGACAGAGTCCTTTCACCCCTTTCGTTCCCACATGGTCTCGCATTGTCCTCCCTCATTGTCCCGCATTGTGCCCCTTTTATCTGGTGGCCCGCCTTTAGTTTAAATCCCAGCCTGGAACCTCCTCTGTAACCCATTTCTGACTCCTCCCACAATCAACTACACTACTAGCACTCCCAGATTTTCAGCCTTTCTTGGCTGCCATAGTTATTCCCGGCAGGCATGGCCCCCACGGTGTGCGAACCATCTCCAAGCTTTTCATGCAGACGCTGTAACCGGGGGCCTCCCAGTTATACCATGGGTGCAAGTTATGCATACTTTCTGGCTCCATTTAGGCTGAAAGACTAGTCTGCTGTTATTGGTATGCAAAATAACTCTCAGTGACCCTGCTCCATGTCTTCCTTCCCACAGCTAGGGCTATTATCCTATATTCCTGGACACCCCAAGTTCTGGATCCCGTAATCCTGCCACAGTCACAGAGAGCTGAGTGCTAAACCTAAAGAGCTTGTTTTAGTCCTGACCTTGCTTGACCTCCATGACATGGTGTAAACCCAGGGTCCAAGCTGAGGAAAGTACAGCACTCTCAAAACAGTATAAATGGAGTGCATTTGATGAAGGGACTATTGCACAGGGTCCAAAGAAAATGGTAAGAGTGGCCAGGTAACTGGGCCCTGGACACCAGGGAACAGTGCCACCATGAGACCTAAAGTGGAAAAAGATGGGCAATGACATCCTAGCCTCAGCACTTCCCACCCTCCTGTCTCTTGCCTGGACCTCCTATTGGCTGAACTTCACCTAAAGCTAAAGGCACAGGAGCTCACTAATTTGGTCCATGCAGGTCAGCCTTGGGCTTGGAGCTGGGGACAGGAAGGCAGAGACGGGTTTCAAGGCAAACTGCTTCTCACTGCACCTTTGCATTCTCCTGGTCTCCCTCTTGGTATCTTCTTCCTCTGCTCATCATAGATGGTGCCGTGTCCTAAGTCCTGCTCCCTCTAAGAAGAGTGCCCATGCCTTGAGGTCAAACTGCAGTCAACTAATCTCTCCCCAGAGTGTCTCAGTCCAATCCTGTTTATAGAACCACCACCTGATGTCTCCACCCTGAGGATTCCCCAACATGCCACAGCTACTAGTGTCCCCAGTTCTGCCTGTGGCATCTGCTATTGCTAATCCTCACTGCCCGACCATCTTGGTCTTTAGGTGGGAGATACCTTAACCTCTGCCTTCTCTCCCAGCCCCACCTCCAATGCACCATCACCTCCTGAGAACCCTCGCTGCACTTCCACTGCCCAGTTCTGACTCGCTGGACCTGTTTCTCTGAATTTCCATCACTGCTCCCTGACTGGTCCTTCTCACTCCAGCCCTTCTCTAGGCAGTGCAGCCTGTCTCTGTGTACAACTCACATTTTGTTTCTTTTTAAAGAACCTCTGAACAGCTCATACTGTGTCACAATATACTTGTACACTGAGTAAATGGGAATTGTGAAGAGTTCATACAATAGACAAAACGCTCTACTATTTGCAACTTAATTACAGTATTTAAGGATTAGACTGAAAATAAAAATTCTTGTCCTCACCACCTCTAAGATTCTATCAGATAAAAAATAAAAACCTAAACACCAATGAGCTGTACATTAAGCTTCAGAAAGGTAAATAAGATCGGTGTGAGGCTATTAACCACACATCACTTCTAAAGAATTAGCTTAACACTACTGTTCACTTAATGTCACGTCTGCAGGAGAAAGAACTTAAATGTTCGACAACAGCTATTGAGTCTGATGACACCCACATGCCCAAGCTCAGGGAGAGGCAGGTATAGGACTTGAACCCAGGTCTCTGGGCTGCCAGTTTAATGAGCATTTACAAATCTCTCTTCCTGCTTTCTTCAGGAAAGAGAGGCAAAAACGAATTGTAGGATGTTTCATCTTGACCATTCAGAAAGCTTTCTCCTGATTCAAAAGGGAAAAGACCAGAGAGTTGCTATGGAAACTAAAACGGAGCAAACAACGTTTCTATTTGAACCAGAGAAAATGCTTCCTGGCCTTAAGCCCTGGTCATCCTCAGAAGTCCTGTCCAGGAACACCCTTGTTTTCTCCCTCATGCATTTTCTCAGCTCCAGCTGTGGTCTCCTCTTGCCCGGGTCCCAATCTCACCCACAACCTGGTCTCCCAGCACCTCTCTTGGCATCCCTCACCATGTGCTTCAGCAGTCTGCACAGTGCCTAAAAATGCAAATTTTATCAAGTCACTCCACCTGCTACGCTGGCCTGCAGAACCTTGCCCTGACTTTTTGAACATCACCTCTCACCTGCTTACAGCCCCAGCAGTGCCGGCCATCTTTATGCAGCTCACCCTCAGTCCCCCTGCCTCAGGCCATTTGCACCCAGGTCCCTTAGCACAGAATATTCTCAGTGGTGAGCCGTGATTGCTCATCCTTATATTGTTTTGCCCATCCTTATATTCTTGATTCCTAGTAGAACTCCCAGCCATGCAGTGTTGAAAGCACGAAGGCAGTAAGAATGCACAGGGCTGTGAGAAGCTTGTTATGGTTGGGCTGAAACCGAAGGTTGGGAGGGTTTGTCTCAATGAAGGGGATGTGCCTGATACCCTGGGAGTCCTAGGACAGGTGAGAGAAGGTGATGCTTTTCTACCAATGTCAGTGTTAAGTGACAGTAACGAAATCAACTGAAATTTAATTCACAGCATAGGCCAATCTGCACATAGGGGTTTTATCATTTTATGACCAATTATTGCAATGGCCATCCAGCAGGTGTCCTTGTATGCTTATCTCCCTCACTGGACTGACCTAGAGAGAACAAAGGCCTCGTTCCTTGTTATGTTCACTAACAGGCTCTGGTGCAGAGTAGATGATCAACAATTGTTTAACTGATTTTTCTTCACTATGTGGTATCTTTATGATTTTATATAGTAAGTTCAACAACTATCTTTTGTGCCATTAATTTAATTTGGAGCTTACTTGTGAAAATAAACTTTAAATGGAGGTAACATCATTTCTAGTTCTCAGAGCAGCTCATGTATGACGGACTCAAACAGATAAAGAAGCACTCAATTCAGGTGTTCTGCCTGTCACCAGGCGCTGGGCTGGCAGATGCAGCCTATACAGGGATGTCCTGGAATTTTAAATCTCTGAGAGGTGAAACTGTGATATATATATGGACCTCTTTGAGTCATTTAGTAGATGTATTATTACTGGCGCATATCTAATAGTAATGTGGCTGCGGTGTGCATAGCCAGCCTCATTGGCATACACTTTGATGCTAATCATGTCTAGAACAATTAATCACACAAGCTATAACCCAGGCTTCCAATATCCATGGTGCTATCTATTAATTTTAAATTAATGTTCTTCCCTTCTGTCAGTGAGCTTGAGATGCTTTATAATAAGGAAATAAACATAAGTACATAATGTAAGAACATTCTTGGCATCATTATTTTTTAATGAATGTGACACAAAGCCAGCTTCCAGCTCTGATGTGAATGTGGATGGGGAGCTGAGCTGCACGGAGAGGGCTGTGCTGAGGAGAAAGGACCCTGGGGTGGGAAGGGACCCCTGTCACTAGCCAGCCTCTCTCAGTTTCTACCTCTGTGATCTTGGGTGAGCTGGCCCATCCTTCTGTGCCTCAACTTCACCTTGTTAGTCAGAGAAAAGCATAGATGACTTTCCTCCCTTGTGGGTTTTCTGTAAATATCATGTGAGATAACAGGTCATACATCAGGCAGGGTCCTCACACAAACCACTCCACTGAGGTGGTTTGAGAAGTGCTTCATAAAAGGACTATTTACAGAGGCATAGGCAGGGTGTAGGGAACTCCCAGTGGTGCCACGCCTTGCTCTAAAGGGTGAGGGCACGGGGGAGTTGGAAACCCAGGAACAGAGAGAGCCAGATGGAGAGAGATCACTGACAGAGCTGGGCCCTGTAGTAGTGAGTCACAGAGTGTGGGGAGGGAGGGGTGCTCAGGAATAAACACCTTGACCCAACCCTGCTCCCTCCTCCTGACATGACCCAATTGTCTTCAGCAGATGAAGACAAATGGAAGCCAAACATCATGGAAGCCTGTTGGCATAACTCATGGAGGTCAGGCTCCTGGAGCAAATGGAAAACATCCAAAAAGATTGTTAAAAAAAAAAAAAAAACAACCCATGAACTTCCCAGTTTGAAGTAAAAGCCAAAAAACAAACAGAGAAAGTCTGTTTTCTTTTGAGCACATGTGGATTCTTCAATTCACAGATGTTTTGCAGTTTGAAAATGTGTTGTGGTTAGAAGATATATGTGTGTTCTTCACACAGAAGGGGACCTCTCTTCCATTAAACCACACAGCATTTGGCTCTCGAAATGGGGAACTGTCAGGTTTGTCCCTGGACAAGGAACATAGGATGGGAGCATTCATTCTTCTCAGCAAGGCCCCTTCTGAGACAGATAAATCTCTCCGGGACTACTCCAACAGTCAATAGAACCGCAGGGCAGACCCGCCCTGTGGAAAAGAGGTCATTGTCTTTTTGGATAGTGGAGACTCCCTGCTCCCACTCTGGGCACTGATTTCACTTAAATGATAATGAAATGCTCAGTGGATGTAGAAATGTATCTCATTTTTAAAATTTTATTCTGAGAAGTTTATTATAAAATGAAATTTGGTAAAGAAAATAATATTTTTCTCATTTCTGCATCCTGTTATAGCTGCTATGTCCTCAAAGAAGAAAACCAAATCTAACAATATAGAAGATGGGTTATAAAATAGTCCTTGATCTTTCATCTATAGGAAAAGCCCCAGGCACTCCTCAGATGCTAAGAACATGACCACTAAAGATGAGAGAAGTGGTTATTCATTGGCCATTCTTAATGTCTTCCAACATTGGTGAAAAGTGTGTTATCACATCTAAAACATTAGATGACAGCCCCATATTTTATCACATCTCTTTAAAGAGCCTGGAAAATCAGCATGGAAAACCCAATACCATGGCTAATAAGGAAATAATGAATGTTTAGTTCTTGAATATGTATTTTGATGTTCCTGAAATCAGAAATATACTGGCATTGCATTATAATAGAGACTATTTTTTCTAAATTATACTATAAAACTTTATGGACCATAAAATATATGAATTATAACTTTTTTACAGAAAAATCCATATAGAACAATTATTACCTCAATAAGTACCTTGATTACTTTAATCTCTCACTTAAAGCTGTATATTTAGAATCACAGTTAAATCCCAGCTAATTGTCCAGGACTGATGTGCCATATGTTGCCAGCCTTATGTCCCTAAAGTCTATGTTATCGGCTTGTATTCCTGTTCTCTTTTCCCCATGGTGGGACAATTAGGGCCCATAAATCATTTTCAAAAAGGTTTATTTCAACACATTTTAATAGGACCCAACTTTTATTTTAAGTGAACCTCTACCAAACCATAATGAATTTCCTTGAAAACCAACTGAATGCCCCCCACTGCACCACAAAATTACATATAATATCTGACATCGGTGTCATCCCAGTGCTGAGCACCTACTGCCCAACCAGAGGAAAGAAGAAAGATGAAAAGAGGAGGCGCTTCAAACAGAGACCTGTTGGCTCCCTCTGTGTGCCTGCGATCACTTGTCTATTTCTGGGTAACTGATAACCACAGCCTCAGCAGCTTAACAACAATGGTTTATTTTGTATTTTTATATTTTATACTTTATTGAGGTTTAAGTGATATACAAAAAATGCACACATTTAGTATATACTCATCTTTATGAGTTTGGAGATATGCATACACATATGATATCATCACCACAACCAAAGCATTAAACTTACCGAACACTTTTGAAAAATGTTCTTGTGGTTTTTAAAATTTGGTAAGAACATTTAAAATAAGATTCACCCTGTATTAAGACAGCAGCAATGCATTATACCACACTGTCTGAAGCATAAAGGATGGACTGGGTCTCACAGACTGAAACCTGTAGGACTGGGCTGTGTTCCCAACCAGAAGCTCGAATAGGGAATGACCCACCTCCAGGCTCCCCAGGGTGTCAGCAGAATTCATTCCTTGAGGTTGTAGGACTGATGGCCGTGGCGTCTCCCTTCTCATTGTCAGCTGGAGGCTGTCTTCAGCTCTTTGCAACCCATCCACTTACTTCTTCAAATAAAAAATTGAAGTCCAAAATGCCAGACTCAAGAAGTTTTGTTAAGCTTATTTTGAACTCTAAAGACACCTGGTTCATCCTTTCTGGAGTAGGATAAGCCACAGTTTGTGGAAGGACGCTCTAAACCAAATGCTGGTCTACAACTTAAGGCTTTTGACTCTGGTTGAGGAATTCAATTTGAAAGACAAGAGCAGCATCTTCACTTGGGAAAGCTCATTCTCTCATAGAGAAAGTCTGCCCTTACATGGATGAGGTACTCTCTTTTTCCCCCAAATTTATTGAAATACAATGGACATATAACATTGTGTAAGTGTAAGATGTATGATGTGATGGTCTTATGCATGTATATGTTGTGAAATGATGGCCAGAACAGGTTAGTTAACACATTCTGAACAAGGCAAAGTTAGTTATATCACTGAACATAATGGTCTTTATTTTGTGTGTGTGTGGTAAGAGCATTTAACATCTCCTCTAGTCACCACACTATATATTAGATCCCTAAAAATTATATAATACAGGTTGGTACCCTTTTACCAACATTTTTTCATTTCCTCCCAGCTCCCAACTCCCAGCCCCTGCTACCCACCAAAATAGTCTCTGTTTCTATGCTTTCAACTTTTTTAGGTTCCACATATAAGTGAGATCACACAATATTGGTCTTTCTCTGACTTATTTCACTTAGCACAATGCCTACGGATCCATTCATCTTGCCACAGATGATAGAATTTCCTTCTTTTTATAGCTGAATGATATTTCATGGTATGTACAGAGTATATTTTCTTTATTTATTCATTCATTGATGGACACTTAAGTTGTTTCTTTGTCTTCACTTTGGGAATAATGTGGCAGTAAACATGGGGGTGAATACATCTTTTCAATACATTGGTTCCATTTTCTTAATAAATATCCAGAAGCAAGATTACAGGATCCTATGGTAGATCTATTTTTAATTTTTTGAAGAACCTTCATATTGTTTTCCATAGTGGCTGCACCAGTTTACATTCCTACTGGCAGTGCACAAGGGTTCCATTTTCTCCACATCCTTGCCAACACTTGATGTCTCATTTCATTTTTTTGAAAAAATAAATATATGATTTTAATGTCAGATAGTAATAGGAGCTTCTTTTATTAAATCCTTTTTATTGTTATTCTGTTACAGTTGTCCCAATTATCCCCCCTTGCCCTCCTTCACCCATCCCAGCCCCCCACTCCCACAGTCGTCCATGTCCGTGAGTTCATCATACATGGTTTTTGTCTAGTCCTTTCCCCTTCTCTCTGCCATTATCTGCCTCCCCACTTCCCTCTTTTGATAATAAACATCTTAACAGGTGTAAGGTGATACCTCATTGGGGTTTTGATTT
>VMDR010006734.1:0-43875 GCA_007922815.1 Macrotus californicus
TTCTAATTCAACCCAAAATCATAAATTTAAGACAAATATTTACTGCACATCTTAAATTCGAGTTCAAGTTTTCATTTATAATTGACTAAATTCCAGCATTACAAATGCTTAAAATACCAAATATAAAAAAAACCTCTCAAAAAAATATCAATACAGCAATTTTTTAATTCCCTTAAGCTCTTCTGTCCTTGATTCTAAATCTCACGGTGCTTTAAAGATGCCTGCCTACTGAAGAAGGCAGATTCTGCCCCAGGTAACCGAGATTATTTTCTGTTAGAGATTTTAGCCAGGACATGATACCTGGTGCTACAGAAACCTAGAACAGTCCCTCTGTCCACCTGTGCTGTCATATTGAGCCCCTCTTTCATAGACTGAACCACATTTTATGTCAAACATATTCAAATATTGGCTGAACTTAAGAAAGACATTTATATCACAGGTTTCAAAACACAAAGAAGCATCACTCTTGTGGCTCTTATTACCTAATTCTGTAGGTTGCGCGGTTCTTACATTTTCTATTTGCATGATCTGGAGCCATCCTCGGGAAGTCATTTTCAGGAGGTCATTCTACTTTCATCTTCTCCTGACTGTTCACCACTGTGTGTGTGAGTGAACATGTGTGTGTGTGTGTGTGTTTAACTTGTTCTGTGCATTGGTGTGTATCTTCTTAAAGAAACCCAGAAGCCTTTTGAAAGGAGATCTGTTGTTAAAACTGTGGTGCTTTGTTAGTGACTGGTAAATATTTTCTGAAATGAAGGAATGAAAGACAACAGAAAGGAAAGAAAAATAATATATTATGTAGACGAAAAATAAAAAGGGTACATAAGACCACACTTTCACAAGCCTCGTGATTTTTGGAAATGAGACACAATCATTGATAAAATCAGCTTTCAAAACCAAATCTTCAGTTGCACTATTCTGCAAAAATTGATGGTTGATGTTGGACACGAGACATGTGATGACCTTGTCCAGACTGCTCCTAAAGATCAGCATGGATGTGAAATCTTTGACACACACACATCATTATTCAAGAGCAACCAAATAAATCAATGAGAAAAGGCAGGCATTTGTGTGATAGAGGAAGCCAACAAAAACATATGTGTTTCTCACATTATGAGACCTTAATCGGAAAACATGCATACCCAGGAAACTAGGGTGCAGTCCCCATACTACACAGCTGCTACAGTTAGACTATTGCCCCTACTTCTTTATGTTCTGCTCGGAGAGAAGGAGACTCTTCAAGAGCCCCTAGGGGGACAGAATAGTGGAGACAAGTGAGGTTAATGCAATGTGGGAGGTGTGGTCCCTGCATAAAATGCTGTGGATGCAAATGGCAGCTGGGACAGAAGGGAGGGGTCATGCTTCATGTACACTAGCTCTTCTTAGTTCTGGCAACACTCTTGAATCACCTCTGACAATACAGCAGTGCCCAGGCCCCACTCCCAGAAAGTCTGGGTTGGGGGCTGGGCATCCACGTGTTTTCATCTCCCTAGGTAAATGCAGGCAAATACAACATGCAGTCAAGGTTGAGAACCACTGGTTTATGAGTTGTCAGGATTAACTGACTGCCAGACTATAGCTCTGAGACAAAGATTCGAGAAACCTCGAAGGGGACAGAAGAATGAGAGAGTGAAATAAAATCAAATGCTATCAAATATGAGATGAATAATGTGGAGGGAAAACTTGAAAAATAGTGTTGTGAAGTTTCAAAACGTCCTTTGGGTTTGGGGTTGTGGTCAAATCCCAATATGCCTACTTTAAAAAAAAATTTCCAAGGAATTTCTGTAATGTTTTCCCCTCATAATCCACTCCGCTCACAAGCCCTCTTCCTCATCTCCAACCCAGTTCTAGGCACCAATGCCATCCAAAATCATATTCAAGAAAGACAAGTTTGTAAGGTGCTTTCAAAACACAGAGTTAAGACTTCCCATCAAGATGGTGATGTAGGCAGACATGGCTCACCTCCTCCCACCACAACATCAACATTACAACTAAAATATAGAAGAACCATTACTCAGGACCATCAGAAATTGAGTTGGATGGAAGTCTGACAACTATGGAATTAAAGAAACCACATCCATCCAGACTAGCAGGAGGGGTACAGATGTGGAACAGGCTGGTCCCACATCTACATATGGTGGATAAAAATTCAGGAGGGATATCTCAAGAGTGAGGAGTCTCAGCCCCACACCAGGCCCCCCAGGGTTCCAGTGCCAGGAAGATAAGTCTCACAACTTCTGGCTGTAAAAACCAGCAGGAATTGAGTTGGTAGAAGAAACTGCTAGAGCCCCAAACAGTTCCTCTTAAAGAACCCACACATGGACTTACCTACTCTGACTCACTCCTCTGAGCTCCAGCACTGGGGTAGCAGCTTGAAAGGCACCAGTGGCACACAGGGAGAAACTGAAGGTCTGGCATCAAAGAGAGTAGAGGCCATTGTCCCTTTTCTGAACCCTCCCCCAACAGAACCACAGAGCCAGCGATCTGGTACCCTGAGACTCCATCAACCTGGCTAATACTGTTTGTCTTCCCCTGGAGATTCCCTGAGACTCCACTCCACCCAACTTACCAGCCCACCCAAACTGCTTTTCCATATAAATGGCTGGTCTTGGCTCAGGCTTCACAACTTCCTAAAACCTCTCAAACAAGCAACAGCTGGCCTCACTGAGCCCTAGGGTAGGCACTAGCAGCAGCCAATCTAGAATCAGAGCTTGGCTACAACTGGGAATCTCCAAACCCAGCACAAGTGGCAACCATTGTAGATTACTTTATAGCTCAAGCAGCATGGCCCTGGAGAATACACATGTGGGGACTGACCTTGGCCTGTACCACATGGGAAACCCCAGAGCCAGTGCACCTAGTGGACAGCTACAGACCACATCGGAGCACCAACACCCTGCCCCTGCATAGTTGATCCTCCACGGGGGCAGAGGTTGGTGGTCAGTGGTCACAGCCAGTCCTTGCAGCTGACTGGCCTGGGTAAATCATTCCCATTGACCTGCCAACAGCAATCAAGGCTCAACTACAACAGGGTGTACTCAGCCCATATGAAAGGTGCACCTTGAGTACCGAGCTTGAGTGATAGGGGAGGCTGTGCCACTGGACCCTACAGGACACCTACTACATTAGGCCACACTACCAAGCCAGGAGTCATAGAAGCTCTCCCTAATATACAGAAACAAATACAGGGAAACTGTCAAAATGAGGAGACAAAGAAACATGGCCCAAATGAAAGAACAGATCAAAACTCCAGAAAAAGAACTAAACAAAAGGGAGATAAGCAATCTATCAGATGCAGAGTTCAAAACACCTGTTATAAGGATGTTCAAGGAACTTAGTGAAGGCCTCAACAACATAAAAAAGATCCATTCAAAATACAAAGGATACACTAATTGAGATAAAGAAATATTTAAAGGAAAGCAACAGTAAGGTAGATGAAGCCAAGAATCAAATCAATGATTTGGAACATAAGGAAGCAAAAAACAACCAATGAGAACAACAAGAAGAAAAAAGAATCCCTCCAAATGAGGATAGTATAGGCAGCCTCTGGGACAGCTTCAAGCAGTCCAACCTTCACATCATAGGGGTGCCAGAAGGAGAAGAGAAAGAGCAAGAAATTGGAAATGTATCTGAAAAAATAATGAAAGAAAACTTCCCTAATGTAGTGAAGGAAATAGACATGCAAATCCAGGAAGCACAGACAGTCCCACACAAGACAGATGCAAAGAGGTCCACTCCAAGACACATCATAATTAAAATGCCAAAGGTTAAAAATAAAGAGAGAATCTTAAAAGCACCAAGAGAAAAGCAGTTAGTTCCCTACAGGGGAGTACCCATAAAACTGTCAGCTGATTTCTCAAAAGAAACTTAGTACGCTAGAAGGGATTGGCAAGAAATATTCAAAGTCATGAAAAGCAGGGACCTACAGCCAAGATTGCTCTACCCAGCAAAGCTATCATTTAGATTCAAAGGGCAGATAAAGAGCTTCCCAGACAAGAAAAAACTAAAGGAATTCATTATCACCAATCCATTAGTATATGAAATGTTAAAGGGACTTATTTAGGAAAAAGAAGATCAAAACTATGAACAATAAAATGGAAATAAATATGAATCTATCAACAATAGATGGGAGGAGGAATGGGGGAAAGGGTGAAGAAGTGAGGGGATTAAGAAGTACAAACAGGCAGTCATAGAATAGCCATGGGGATGTAAAGTACAGCATAGGAAATGGAGTAACCAAAGAACTTATATGGGGGGGGGGCGGATTGTCTGAAGGAGTGGGGGGTGCTGGGTGGATGGGAGCAAAGGGGGAAAACTCAAGACAACTGTAATAGCATAATTGATAAAATATAATAAAAAAATAACACTGCTATAAAAAAATCTCCAGAGTTAAGAGAAGAGATGATGATGATAAGAAGAGATGACACAGGATAGAGAATTGAAATCTAACAGAGGAGTCATTGCTTTCCCTGGGGGCAGAAAACAGAGGCAAAATTAAACTCATAACAGAAGATAACTGTCCTGATTTCTGATGGTCTGAGTACAGAGATTAAAAGAGCATTTTGTGCCACGTGGCAAATACCTGAAAAGTGTTTTCAAAGATCCATCCAATATGCATCCTGTCACCTTATTTGTGTTGCCCTGATGATGAAAAAACATGCAATAAGCTACTATGCACAAAACACGGGCTGTTCAATTCCCACTTTGTTTCAGGTCTCCCCTGCGAGACTCAACAGCTCGTTCACACTCAACCCGCTGCCCCAGACCCACATCTGTTTTTATACCTTTGCATGTCTGGAAATTCAGCTGCCTCGGCTTAAGGCTTCTCCACCTCCTGCCCTGCCCCTCTTCTGGTCATCTCCTCTTAGGTCTACTCATCCTTCAAGGCCTGGCTCAGACCTCAGCCAGTTCCCTTCTTGCTCCCCTTATTGGAACAAGGGTCTTGCTGACCTTGGTCCCGTCTCTGCACCCCACTTTATGACTAGAGTTGCTGTCTGCTGGAGTGTGAGTCTCTCCAAAGGGCAGGAAGCAGTGCCTTCCCAGTACACACAGCGCCTAGCTCCTGCCTGACAAAGCAATACTTGCTTCATAGTGGGGCTTTTATCTCCCTTTGTTTCCCCTGCAGGTTTCTAGAATATGCCTTGGTTCCGTTCTCCAGAGGACAATGGACATGTGGTCACCTGTCAGTGAGAGCTACTCAGGAACACACCTGGGCAGCCAAAGCAAAGGGCTGCCCTATCTGGTGGGTAATGCCAGGCTCCAACAGAGCCTGTCATATGGGACTGTTTCTCTTGGGGAGGGAGCTTCACATGCGCTCTGTTGAGTCTGACAGCTTTGGGACTACCTGAGTTACCCTAATCGGTTAATTGCAGTAATCAACCATTGAGGTCCCCACTTTACAAAGGAGAAATCTCTGACTCAAAGAGGTGAAGTATCCCACCCAAAGTCACAGAGTCCCTCAGTGACTGCATGAGGATTGACACTCAGAACCTGAGTCTCCACATCCTGGGCCCTTCCTACCATCCCAGGCTGCTTCCAAGACTGGTGGGAAAAAGAGGAAGGAGTGGTTAGAGGCTCTAGTTTCCACCTGCCTATACTTCTCTGTAGCAGTTCTGTATTCCCAAAGCACATGGCCCATGACCTGTACCTGCTACACTAGTTTCCTGTATGTAGCACATTGGATTAGAGACCCCATCAGGCCTTGGACTAGCCTACTCAAGGGAGAAAATTCAAGGCCACTGCCCTTTGTGCAGCATGGCTCTACAGAACTTGTTTCGAACCTCAGCCTCAGAAATTAAAATGTTCTAATCTCAGACTTAGCTTTTGACCTCTAACAAGGAGAGTAAATAAGCAAAGCCAGACAACACAAGCCTTGCAGAGACACAGAAGCCCAGTCTAGCGTTTAGCAATTAGGGGTACTTGTCCATAAAGCACTTAAAAATCCATTTAGACCATCCCAGTCGGTTCAAGCTCTTTAATCTTGGATAAAGTAAACAAGACTGTTTTTAAGTTGGTTGTTTTCCTATTTTAAAACAAGGATATTGGGAGAGAAAAAATAAGACGTTCAGGGCCAGACCTTTGGACCCCAGTAATATGTAACAGCTGCAGAGGCTGGTCAGCCCTTTTGGTGATGTTTGCAGCTGCCAGCACTTGCTTACCCTTTCAGGGACTGAAAACAACACATCTTGAAGTACACTTTTTATTTGGGGCTTGGAAAGTCCTTCAGGCCTGGGTCCAAACACCAGACTGCTCCCCACGAGGTGTGGCTCAGCCCACGAGGTCTCAGCAAATGCTTGCTCTCAGACTGACCACTGGCAGCTACTTGGGCCCTTACTGCTCACTGTTTGCGATAAACACATCTCAACCATAGCCCGCAGCCGCCCCACGTTCTAGTCAGACCAGCCCACCTCCAATCACAAAAAGCTTCACGCTACTCCTTACCCCTTGTTTTGTATACATGGCTTCTTTTCCTGGAGCACAGTTCCAACCTCCTGACTCCATCCCTTCCCTCTCAGCTCCCGGGACACCACAGAGGAGCTTTTCCTGAGCTCCGAGCTCCATGGAACGTCCCTGGTTTATTTTTCTGCTACCAGTCCCTTGGCAGTAAGTTCTGGAAGGTACAGGCTACTACATACTTCTCTGTGTTTATTTGTTTAATGTCTGTTTTTTCCACCATACTCCAGGAAGGCAGGGACAAGTGCCTTATTCATTCCTGTATCCCCAGTGCCTAGCACAAGGCCTGCCAGCACGGAGACTGAGTTGAGCTGAACAGCTCAGACCTCAAGAGACCTAGGTAAACAAATCTCAGTTTATTCTCCCTTCCAGTCAAAGGTCTTAAAGTACAGTGTGTCCTTTTATCTACTTGGCTCAGTCAACTGATTATTCACCTGAGGCCACAAAACTCCAAGTTTAGAGGGTGTGACACCCCCAAGTATGGATTGCAAGGGCTAAAGAGAAACCCTGTGCAGTTCTTGTCTGAACAAGGTTCACCTACAAGAAAATTCCAGAGACTAGGAGGTGGCATGTGGCCAGAGGCTTGAAAGCGGCACTTGCTTCCATTGGAGAAATCGTTCAGTGGAGCTTCCCTTACACCTTCACTTCTCTGGGTTCCTGCTCGACGGGAAATTATTGCTCTCCTACGTGAGGAACTCCCTAACCCGGAGGGCTCCCAGGAGGCCGGCCAGCCGTGCCTGTGTGTGCCGACAGGGCGGTGCAGGGAGGCAGCAGTGTGCTGCCCTTCAGACCCTCCTGGAGACCAAACACTTCAAAGCTGTTTGAAGACTTAGGAACACAAACAAAGCATTTAATCTGGAGTGCCAAAGATGCCGTGAGCACAAAGCACAGCACTCAGGCTATAATACCAGCCCCTTTGAATATATTTTTTTCCAGTCTTGATCTCCTGTTAAGTGTGGATGGTCTTCCGGGAGAGTACAGAGAGGTGCTGTGCACCCTTCGCCCACTTTCCCCGAGGCTCACATCTTACATTGCTATAGCACAGCATCAAAACCAGGGCAATGGCAGTGGTATAAAGTGATACACGGTCCTATGTCATTGTCTCACATGTGTAGAGTCCAGTAGCTACTGCCACAGTCAAGACGCAGAACTATCCCATCACCACGAGATCTGCCTCCTGCTCCCCCTTCATCGTCACAGTCGCCCCTACCTTCCACCATCCCTATCCCCTGGAAACCGCTAACCTGTTTTCCATGTCCATACTTTTGCCATTTGGAGAATAACACAGGGATGGAACCATGCAGTATGTAATGAGTGAGTCCTGAGATTGGCTTTTTTCATTCAGCATAATGCTCCTGAGCTTCCTCCGGGTTGTTATGTGTATTAATGTCTTATCCCTTTTTATGGTTGATGCATTTATTGTTGTGAGTTACCACAGTTAACTCTTCGCCCGTTGAAGGGCAGTTTGGTTGTTCCTGGTTTTGGGCTCCTACAGATAAATGGCTGTGCTGTGAGCCATTGTGTAGAGGGTTCGTGTAGATGTAGCTTCCATTTCGCTGGGAGTGCAGCTTCTGGTAAATGTACTGTTAGTTTTTAAAGACATTGCCTAACTAGTTTCCAGAGTGACAGCACTATTATACACTCACATGAGCAATGTACAACTAATAGTTTCTCCACATCTTTGCTAGCATTTGGTATTGTCACTATTTTAAATTTTAGCTGTTTTAGCCCTGGCTGGTGTGGCTCAGTGGACTGAGTGCTGGACTGTGAACCAAAGAGTCACTGGTTCGATTCCCAGTCAGGGCACATACCTGGGTTGCGGGACAGGTGCCCAGTAGGGGACATGAGAGAGGCAACCACACAGTGATGTTTCTCTCCTTCTCTTTCTCCCTCCCTTCCCCTCTCCAAAATAAAATAAATAAATAAATATTTTAAATTCTAGCTGTTTTGAATGTCTGTGTAGTGATAACTCATCATGTTCTTAATATGCATTTCCCTGATGATTAGTTATGTTAACCATCTTTTCATGTGCTTATTTGCCACATGTATTGTCTTTGATGAAATGTCTCTGTCTGTGTCTTTTTGCCATTTCTAATGGGATGTTTTTATTGTTAATATGTGAAAATTCTTCATATATTCTAGAGTCCTTTGTCAGTACATGGTTATAAATATTTTTTTCCCAGCCGGTAGCTTGTCTTCTTCTTCCTCATAGTGAATTTCAAAGAGTGCAGGCTTCCAATTTTGACAAAGTCTAATTTATTGTTTTGATCTTTTATGGATCATGCTGATGTTGTCAGTTCTAAGAACTCTTCACCACAACCTGCATCCTAAAGATTTTTTCCTATATTATCTCTTAAAAGTTTATAGTTTGTGTTTGATTTACATTTAAATCTATAATTAGTTTTCAGTTAATTTTGCATAAAGTGTGAAGTTGAAGTTTTATTTTGTTTTGTTTTGTTGGTCTACGGGTGGCCCATCAATATAGCCCTTTTGTTGGAAAAACTAACTTTCCACCATTAAATTGTTTTTGCCTCTTTGTCCAAAATTAGCTGCTTTTCCTTCGGTGGGGCTATTTCTGGTTCTCTTTGTTGTTCCATTGATCTGTGAGTCCGTTCCTTCACCGATAGCACACAGTCTTGATTACTGAACCTATATCAGGTCTTGACATTGGATAGAGTGGTTTATTCCACTTCATTCTTTTTTAAAATGTTTTAGCTGTTCTAGCCTTTGCCTTTCCCTATGAAGTTTAGAATAATTTTGTCCACATCTATACAAAAATTGCTGGTATTTTGGTCATTAAACTCGTATATCATTTTGGGGGAAATCTGCATCTTCATTATGTTGAACCTTCCAATTAATGAACCTGATTTGTCTGTTATTTATTGAATACAATAGTGGTAAGAATGTCTGTTCTGAGACTTTAGGCGGAAAGCACTCAGTCTTCCACTGTTAAGTGTGTCTGTGGGCTTTTCAGACATGCCTTTTATCAAATTAAAGAAGTTTGCTCTGCTGCTTAGTTTTTATCATGCAGGGGTGTTGAACTTTGTCCCAATGCTTATCCTGCATCTATTGAGATGATCATACAGTTTTTTGTTCTTTAATTTACCAGCCTACTTTCTCCCTGTTGTTCAGAGTGGCCAATTTCTATTGTTTTATCTTTAAGCTCATTGATTCTTTTCTCTGTTCTCTCCATTCTTTTGTTGAATTCATCCACTGAACTTTAATTTTGATTATTCTATATTTTAGTTCTAAAATTTTCACTTGGCTCTTTTTTCTATCTTCTCTTTACAATTTCTCACTTAGGCATGTCTATCTTGATTGTTTTAAAATCTTGGTCAGGTAATTCCAACATCCATGTCGTTGTGGTACTTGCATTTGCTATTTGGTGTTGGTATTTGGTAAAATATTTGTGTATTATTTTCTGTGGCCTTCAAGTTCAGATCCTGTGCATCTCAGCTGAAACCTGGACATTTGTTTTGGGTCCATGAGACTCTGGATATTATTGAAATCTTGAATTGTAGAAGGCCTACTCTCACACTGCCCTCCTGGGGGGAGGGAGACATCGCCTCCCCACTGCCCGTGGGAGTGAAAGCCAGGAGTAGGGAGGAAGCTCTTTTTCACTCCCACACGGGAGTAGGAGTTCAGGCTTCCGCAAGGTCTCTGCCTCACCATCCTGGCTGAGTGGGGGGATGGCACGTCATTACTGCTCCCTGCAGCTCCCGCTGTGGAGGGGACACCTCATTACTACGGAGCAGTGGCCAAAGTCCTAACTCTCCACTGGGTTTTCTCTGACACCACCCAAGTGAGGCATCTCATTATCTCATGGTGGAGGTGAAGTGGTCCCCACGGACAGAGGGGTGGTGTGTGTGGGGAGAGGTGTCTTTATCTCGAGATGAAAGTCCCAGCTTCCTACTTTCCAAGATGCCCCTCCATTAGGGGGTCAAAGTGCCTTGTCACTGCCCGGCTAGGGTGGAAATCTAAATTCTCCCGTGGCCTTTGCTGGGGGTGGGTTGGGGGGGGGGGGCAGGGAGCTGTGGAGCATTCCGTGATGACCGGCTGGAGTAAAGCGGTTGTGTAAGGCTTGGCGCCTTGTAAGACTGGTCCTCTCCTGCTCCTTCGGCTAGAGAGCGCCAGCTTTTCTTGGAGCCTCTTTGTCTGCAACTCCTGGTGTTTCCGAGTGGCTGGCTTCCATTTTACCTGGTCTGGGATCTGGGAGGCAAAAGGGAAACCCAGAGACCTCACCACCTTGTCGTAACGGGGGTCCTGAGGTCCCTAGCCAGCGCCTTATTTTTTCCACCTTTCAGAGTCTTCTCATGTTTCTCTTATATAAAATGTCCAGGGTTTTTCTCTATACTTGCTTGGCAGGAGGAATAACAGAAAGCATACCTGCTCCCTTTCTTCCAGAGTGGAAATTTTCTCTCTTGGATCTTAAAGTTGGCCTTGCTCGCCGTCCTGGAAGCTCCATGCTCCGTGGTGCTGGCGCATTCACAGGGCACCCTATGTCTAAGAATGGGGGTTCCCAAGGCCAGGCAGCTCTGGGAGCTTCCCTTACACCCCATCATCTCACACAAGTGATCTCAACAAATTGCTTAGGGGGTCTAAAAAATCCAGAACACATTTACTGATAAATTAAGCTGGGTTATTTACTGAGAGCCGTCACATTGGTAACATCTGTGAACAAAGGTGAGGAAGAAAAGAAGTACATTCCAATGTCAATCCCACAAATCCAATACACTTGAGTATAAAAGTCCCCCCGCATTGGCAGGCGCTCGGGCAATGCCAAAAAAACCAGTGAGTTCAGGAAGTTTGCACGAAATTCTCACGTCTTTTCCTTTTTAAAGGTATCGAGTCAACTGTCTCAAGTTCCCTTTGCAACCCTTATGACTTCATGAAGTCTCTGTTTCTTATAATGTCCAGGAAAAAGCAAACAAACAAAATCAAACAAATCTCATCTGCACAAGATGAAGCCCCTTCCTGAATACTTCGACAGTTGAGGCGTCCTACATGCCCTCTCTGAGGGCCGGCTGCTTGCGGCCTTGCCCTGGTGCCTGCCCACTCTCACCGCTGCTGCTCCTGCTGGCTGCTGTGTTCTCTGGGCGACGCTCTGTTCTGACTCCCACACAGCTGCTTTTATTCCCCCCCAGACGCCACTAACACAGCGCTGTGTGGGTAAGGAAAGTCACTGAAGGTTTGAGAATAACAAAGGGAAATAACAAGACAAAAAGCAAGTTAACACTGACCATCCCTGCCTTGGGCAAATCTTACCAGCTGGCATTCCGACTCCTGACTTGAGCTCACTGGGGTAAAATACAAAACTCTCTCCGCAGTAAGTGACCTAAACGGAGTAATTTCTCTCTTTTTGTCTTGACAAGAGCCAGGGAGTTCGTGTAGAACCAAAAGGGCCATGGAAACCTTTCCTGAAAAGAAATCGCTTTTTCCCTGAGAATACATTCCACCTTCCCAAACACAAAATTGGTTGAAGGTCGTTTTTCAACAGCATTTACTCCAAACTTTTAAATAATCATTTTTTAACCAAAAGACAATTTGTCGATCTGATGAGTATTTCTGCCTCCATATATCCATGTGAAACCTGTCAAATGTTTAAAATGAAATCAGATCGTAGTGCCTGCTTAAGGGAGCCTTGGTTCTCTCATTGATCAAACTGGGCAAGATTACATAACTCACAGTCATACTGTGCTATATGCGAATTGCAAAATATTTGAATGCTGTAGAAACCCAACCAGGTTTCCAGCAGACACAGCATGTGTAATATGTTAGGTGGCCCTTTCATGAGCCGAGTGACATTAAAAGAAATTAGGAGTATTCTGAAATATTTGGGTGGGCATTACCACACCTAACCAAATACATGAGTCTCTCTCCATCTGTGATGTGTTTATCTTCTACAGCCAAAAGAATTTCCATGTGGTATGTAAACGTCAAGGGTTACTCAGGGGACAAAGTGACCTTAAGAATGCTTCTTCCCAAAAGAATCCTGGTCCTTCCTACATTACCCTATCATTACCCTAGCACATTATCTTGAGAATAAAGACATGAAAATTTGTCTTTTATTTCCAATTTTTCAGGTATAAAATTCCATTGTTATTTTCTTCATTTAATGTGCTTTTATGAATGGAAAAGATATTAATGAGGTTTTAGGTTCACATACAACCTCGCTGTTCCAGTCTTTTCTCAGCCATGAGTCCTCCTAGAACTCTGAGTTGTTGTTTTTTCTTTTTAGTTGTAACCATTGTGACTGAGAAAAGCGTAGCCAGCAGCTTCCCCTGAGTTAAACTGGAATTTCTTCCCCTATGCCAAAGTGAGTGACCCACCAGCAATACTTCCGCGGGGTCCTCCGGGCTTTCTGTATTGCTGAGCCCTGTGCACAGCCTGACATGATGACAGCCATTTCCTGTGGGTCCAAGGGGTTTCAGAGCCAAGTTTAGAAGTCTCCAGTTTAGGTATCAATGGCAGTTCCAAAAAGTAAAAGATGGTGTTCCGAGGGCCCTGATACCAGACTTCAGATGCTTCCATGTCAAATCTTCAAATGTTAGTACCCTTCCTGTCTTAGTCTGGGCTCCCCCAGAGGCAGAGCCTGAGACAAGGGCTTGGTTTACTTGGGAGGAGATCCCAGGAAGCAGGGGTGAGGGGGAGGCAGGTGAAGAAGAACAGGAAGGAGGAAAAGCCGCTCCAACTGGGTGTCATCAAGGTGACTGCTATGGACGACAGGGGCTCAGTTCTGCTGGGACCTCTGGCATGTGCACAGAACGCCTCCTAGAATATTCCATCCAAAAGACGAGAGGCTGGCATTTGTCTACTGACTCTCATTCTCCACTGGTTGATGGTGGCTCCAGGCATGTCACCTCCCCCCATGTCCAGGTTAGACTAGTGTGAGGGCTGAGTGGGCTGCCAGCTTCAGAGACAGTCCTGTGGCAGAAAAACAGGGAGACTCGCCTCATGTTTGAGGTGAACATTGTCACGTGAGGCCACACTGAACTTTGCGCTAGAGCTACAGCCAGAATCATAGGTGGGCTGAGGGGATGTCACGGGGGGATGTGTCACGGGGGGATGTGTCACGGGGTACCAAAAGCATTGGCTGCAACCATACTGTCCCTTTTGCATCTACTGTTCCCCACTGTGCCCAGGGGTACACTCCCCACTAATGGATCAACCAGAAGAAGATTTCTTAATGCAGTTTTGTCCAAAGGACATTGGCATGAAAGGTCGCTGCTATTAGCTTCCCCTGATGGGTGGGGGAGGTGCCCTAAGAAAGGATGGCCCTGCGGGCCTTCCCTCCCACTTACCCTTGTCCTCATCCCCCTTCCGCAGATCACTCCTATGTGACCGAGAAGGGTGTGGGGCCCCGTGGGCCCCAGTGGTAGGTGAAAGCTGCTCTTCAAGACAGCATTTCAGTTCACTGCAAAAGAACATGGTGGAGGAGGATCCAGTTCTGCCTAGGATGTCTCCCCGGCCCACCTTGCCTGGCCTGCTCACACCTGGCCCTGTGCCCAGGACAATCTCCAGGCTGAGTTCCGTGCCCCTGGGCTGCCGCTTACCAGTGAATGTGTCACCTTTGTTTCTAGTGTCGACTGGTTCGCCACCCTTGTGCAGCTGGCTGAACATCACGCTGTGTCTTCATTTCTACACTCAAGCTTTAGGGGAACACGCGGGTTCCCTGCAAATACTGGGGAGGCAGAAGAGGGGGAAAATTCTGCTGCTGGGAGATAAAATGATTTGCTTGAACCACAGTTGCCAAAGGTAAGTCCACTGACACATGTAGGAAATCCCTAGAATTAACCACTGCCCGTAATACCTCACTGAATCTATTGCAAAATGCAGCACGAACTTACGTATGCTTTTTGCCTTTATTATGTTTAAGAAAGAGATACTCCAAGAGCCAGTGACTCAGACCACCAGGTGACTTGGCTGCAGTTTCTTATGAGTCAGACCTCCAGACCGCCCAGGACAGAAGTGAACAGGAAACGGCTGAGGAAAGCCAGAGACACCATCAACACAGCCGCCTAGGAGGCTCTCGGCAGCGCTCTCAGGCCAAAGGGCACACGAACCCCTGAAGGGCAGGCACACATGCACAGTGAAGGTAGCCAGTACAGCTTCAGCACAAAAACTCTGCTCAGGTAGCCGTGGGGGAGAACGGACCGCAAAGACCCGGGGTTGAGGCCACTGGGAGGGGGCTGTTTTTCTGATTTGTTTGTTTGGGGAAAGACGTGAGCTCTTGCACTATCATTAACTGTGGATGTCCGCTCCCTTCTGTGTTCCCTCTACACAGAACAGGCACCAGCTGACATCAGCAGGTGATCCAGACAAAGAAGAAGAAAAGCTGACTGCCTCTCCTTGAAAGCGCAAAAGCACCAAGACAGGAGGTGTCTGTGAGCGGAAGAAGCTGCCACACCCTGGGCCCCCTCACAGCCCCTAGCAGCCCAGCGTGGGGTTTATCTGATGCAGTCCTTGGGGTGTTTATCACCTAAAGCAACTGGGCCAAGCAGAAATGGAAGAGACTCTAATTACACAAATTGCTGGGTGTTGTGCCCAGGAAATAACATATTGTGTTTGTAACTCTATTTACCACGCACAAAGCACTTTCCCCATAATCTAATAACAACCCTGATATCATTATCACTCTCGCAGATGCAGAAACTGAGATGCGGAGAGGTTAAGTGACATGCCCTAATTCACACAGCTATTACCAGCTAGATCCTGGCACTGAACTTGGTCTGTCTGGGCCCAAGCCAAGTGCTGTTTTCAGGGCCCCACTGCAAATTCCCACCAGCTATCACCTACGGCCTCCCTTACCACCCGTGTCTCCTGGGCAGAGGTCTTTATTCCTCGATCCCAGCCTGTGAACAACAACAGCAGGTTAGAGAAAACCTGGAGAAACACCAGCTGCATCTGAAAAGACAGCCTGATTCTGGTAACTCTGTTTGATTAACATCTAGCAAAAAAGAGAATGAACATTTTAGGTGAATGTTTAGATAAAGTTAGAAAGAACTACGCTAAATTTAGGGTGGAAAGCTCAGCGAGGGACATGAGGGCTCCTCAAGAGCTGGGAAGAGACTAGAACCGAAGGCATAAGCATCTCGAGCCAGGGACCAGGACACATTACGCACAAGCTCCACGTGCTACGCTGGGCACTCAGCCTCAGACACGCACGGTCCCGGTGCAGAATGCTCGGCACTGTGGGGCCTTTCGAAGAAGGTGGTGTCATAGCTCAGGGCTCTGGTGCCAGCTCTGTTGGACCGCCCCTGCTCACGCTGGATTGTTGTAGAGAAGAGGAGCCTGGGCGGGCTCCAAGACCCACCCCGCTGGGACCAGCCCCTGTAGAGGCAGCATGATGGCATGCTGGGGCCAGCAAGGCAGCTGGGACTCTGTCGAGATTCTGGGTCCATCAGCACAAGAAAGAGATCCTAAGAATGGAGCACCAGGTGGAGGCTGCGACACCAAGCCAGCCCATGGTTGGTTTTAAACATTATGCAAATACCAACAACTCTCAAAGGTGTATTTCCAGCCCAGACCAAATCCTAAATCTAGCAAAGATTAGTTGATATCACACTTGTGGATATGTCATAGAAATCTCAAACTGATTTTTTTAGAATGGAATTTGTGTCCCACGCCTCTCCAACTAGTTGCTCAAGCCATACTCTGGTCACTGTCCCTAAGTTTCTCTTTCCTCCTCACTCCTACATTCAGTCCATCACCATGTCCTCTTGTGTTCCCAAGTCCACCCACTTCGTTCCATTTCTAAGGGCATCTTCCTAGTCCTCATCCCCCAACCTCCTTCCCAGTTTACCGAAAGCCCAGCCTGCATGGCCTTCCCACCGACACATCCTCTGCCATCACAGAACAGCCAGAATGGCTTTGCCGAAGCCTGAGCCAGATTGCCATTCCTTGGCTCAAACCTTCCAGTGGCTTCAGAATAGAATCTAAACTCTAACGGTGTCAGCAACATCACCGGCTTCACCTCCAACCCTTCTTTCCACACTCCAGCCCCTTCCGTTCCTCTGAGGAGCCAACCATTCTCACCTTAGGGTCCCTGCACTGTGTTGTTCCCCTGGCCTGAAATTCTGCCCTCGCCCCTGCCTTTGCCATGGCTGATTTCTTCTTATCTGCTCCGGCTCAGGTGAGGTGTGACCTGAGAATTTCCAACATACCTTTCCAGACCATCCAGTCAAAACAAGGTCCTTTGGCTATCCTCTCTCCCAGCACCCTTTTTCCTTTGCTAGCATACCCCACAGTCTGCTGCTATGGGTTTGTGCTTCACGTCTCTGATGCTTGGCCCTCCTGCTGGGCTGTAAGCTTCATGAGGGCAGGGATCACACCTGCTCTGTGTGCCACATATCCTGAAAGCCCGGCCCAGTACCCAGTGTATTATAAAGTGGCCAAAACTGTTGCTGGTTGAATGAATAAATAAATTTAAAAATAGAGCAAACTAACTTGCTATTTGTCCTCTCAAGGGAGCCTCTGGCCTCCCGTCTCCTCCAATCTCTGATTCTCCGCCATTGGCTCTGAACAGCCCATGCACCATAACGCTGTGTCAGGACAGGTAAGCCATGAGCTGTGCCCTGTCCCTTTAGCCCTTCCTTTCCTCTCCCCCTTGCCCCTTTTCCCTCCTTTCCCCTTGATTCGTTCAATAGATAAATCCCTAATAACCATACTCACACCATAGTAGTAACTACATTTATGGAGATCCTGTAATTTTTGGGGCACAACCCTTTTTCCGTTTCCCCTTCTGTCCTCTGGAGAACTCTAGGATGCAGTTATTAGTATTTATTCCACTATACAAAGGAGAAAACCAAGGCTTGCTGTGTTCAGTGGCTTTCCACAGGTCAGCTGTTAGGGATCGGCAGGGCCAGGACCTCTGTCTGGTGCTGTTCCCAATCTGCCACACTGCCCCCAAATGTTCACTGGTATTCAATGTATTTTAAGGTCCAGTCAACAACTTGGTTCCCACATAGGAACCAAGCACTGTGCAGAGCATCGATGTTCACTTTTCCTGTTCTGTTCCCTACTGGTCTTTGTTATTCTCGTTTTTGCAGGAGGAGGACCGAGGCCCCAAGAGTTGAAGCACCTTCACGTGGTTCTTTGTGGAAGAGCCAGGGTTCGATGCTGCCCCCTTCCTGAATACTGTGCTGCTCTGCCCAAAGGGAAAGGAGTGGGAGGGGGAGGACCTGGACACACACACCCCAATTGGTGGGGTGTAACTGGTGGGATATGCCACTCTCAGGGAAGCTCCTTGGCTCTTCCACCTCAAGAATAACTCTGGAAAGCCATTGTACAGGGTGGGGTAAGTATCCATTTAAATCCCAGCTTTGCCCCTCATTGGCTGGGTGGCCTTGTGCAATGTACTCAACCCTGAGCTTCTGGTGCAACTAAGAAAGGGGTCCTGGTATCCACTTCATGGGGATTTCGTAGGGATTAATAAGATTACAGAAAGAAAGCCCTTAATTCATGGGTCAGCACTTGGTAGGTCCCTGCTGGTAGGCTTGGTATTTCTAACTTCCTGCCCGCTGGGTTCTCAGGCTGAGAAGAGGAGACACTATAATTAGGCTATTCTGCTGTGGAATTCTTCAGAGCCTCCTGCCTCTCTTTTTTCCTTCCATTGTCTCTCCCTTCCTTTCCCACCCACAATTTCAAGCTGGCTGGTCTGACTGCAGGAAATGTGTTAAATGAGACAATGTTTGTGTTCGCGCCTCGTTCCCTGGGATTTGCTGGCATGTTCTTCTCTTCTGGCCCTGGGGGAGTGTCTGCAATGTGGTCAGGTGCACTTGCAGACGGTTTCGCAGGCAAGACACACACAGTTGTTGGAAGAGAAATTTCAGTCGCAGAAAATCATAGGAGAGTGATGTATGCAAATGGGCATGGATTTTAAAGACGCAGGTCTGTGCACGCAGCCCTGCACAGCTATTGGCTGTGAGCCACGCCCATGCTACATACTATTTCCAAGTGTTGGTGTTCTCATCCTTCAAAGACTTCCAGGGTTCTAATTAGAATGATGAGAGACAGTGTTTTGACCTCTGGACAATATCAAGTACGTTGCAAATGCTTGATAAATGAGCATCTAACACAATGGCTGGCATCAAAAACACCTGATCTACAGGTCCAATGTGGCCCACTACCTGTTTTTATAAATAAAGTTTTATTGAGACACAGCCACATTCGTCTGTTTACCATGGTCGATGGCTGCTTTTACACTACAACAGCAGAGTTGCATGGATGTGACTTACTGTCAATTCTTTTTTTTTTTCCTTCTGTCTAGAAGCTACAGGGCTGCCGTAGCCCAGAGAATGATAGCTACAATGGTTACGGGGTCCTGCCAGCAACTGCTCATTTAGTGCATCACTTGAGATTCAATCAAGCTACATTAATGGAGAGCCAAATAATAATGGCGTCAGCATGAGACAAGCCACTTTTCTCTCATATAAAAGTCTGAGGGTGGGCAATCTAGGGCCGTTCTTCCCTACAGAGGACTCCAGGACCCAGGCTCTCTCATCTTGCCACTTTCCCTAGGATGAGGCCCTCATCTCCCAGTCCAAGATGGCGGATGAAGTTTCAGCCACCTCATTCTCACTGCAGGTGTCTGGATAAAGACAGAGACGAAGAAAAGGGAGCAAAGTGTATGCAACGATTCTTTTTAAGGACGCTTCCCAGCAGCCGCCACCTGACATATCTCCTAATATCTCACTGGTCACGTGGGCACACTTACTTATTAAGGGAGGCTGGGGGATGGAGCATTAATCCACGAGTGGTCACGTGCACAGACGCAAATGGCAGTGGGGGGGTTCTCTTTACTAAGGACTGCTTTAGCTACAAATAGCAAAAGCCCAGCCCTCCACGGTGTAAGCCACTAGGACTTTTATACTTTAATTATCAAGACATCCGGAGGCAGATAGTTTATGGTTTGCCTCAGCATTTCATAGGGTCACAGAGCACGCATGCGCACACTCTGTCTCTTCAGCATGCTGGCTTTACTTCCCCAGGTATGTTCTTCGGGTGGCAAAGACAGACGCTGCCACCTTAAGCATCAGCTAGATCCCCGTTCCCCACTCCAAGGGTAGGAAGGAAGAGGTGGTGGAGAGGGCTTCCTTCCCATCCTGCCGCCTTTTTATACTCCCCTCAGGGGTCCCTGGAAGCTTCCCCTGCCATCCGCTTTGCCAGCCCTGGCTCTCATACCCACTCCTAGCCTAATCACCAACAAAAGAGAATGGGATTGCCAAGACGGGTGTACACGGCTTGCGGCCTGAACAAAATGAAGACACTGTTAGCAAGGAAGGAAAAGGAAACCACTGTGAGTAGGGATGCAACAGAACTACCCCCTGGTCTCTGGGAGGGGGAAGAAAGAGCAATTGTTTCCCCAGCCCCGCCCCGCTCCCTCACTTCTAGGGACACAATGCTTCAGATTCTTCCTGGAGAAACAGCAAAGAGTGAATTGAATTTGGGTCATCTTCTCAAGCTTCTTACAGATGCTATTTATTATTAAGCATGTTTTGTGTCATTACAAAATCTGGAATTAGAGGCAAAATCTACTCCATAAATCAAGAGTCTTGAGCTTTCGGTTCGGCACTCTGCAAGGCGCTGCCTCTACAATGCTCCGAGTTATTTTCAGATGGATGCTTAGGACAGAAAAAGTAGCTTCCTAAAAATAATTTTGTGGTGGCAACCCTACATCTCTCAGAAATGATGCACCTCATCTTGTTGATAGGGTCTGCACTCTGTGGCAGGGCCATTGGCCCTAGATGGAGTGCTGGTGATAATGAGATTAAATTCTTCTCCTCTAAAAATAGTCACCCTTCTAGCAGAGCCCATGCGGCACTTTGCAACTTCACCCATCCAGCATGGTATTTTAGGAGGGCAACGGGCAGACCCCATTTGGATGTGCAATGCAGAGCTGGAGACTAAATGTAATAGGCAACTTAGTTCACTCTGACTCCATCCAGATCCTCCCCCTTTTTTTAAGAAAAGAAAAAGGGAAATGACATATGTTCCTTGGGTATCCACCATGTGGCAGGTGTTTTATATGCATTGTTTATCAAAGCCCTGCATTCATAAATTAGGATGATCTTGTTCCCGGGTGACACCCTCTCACAGGCTGGACATAGATGAGACTCTGGTTGGCTGGGTTTGGCTGGGGGTAGCCAGAACTGGAAAGAGCCAAAGAGTATACACCAGACAAATTCCTCAGAGACTGCCCAGGGCCCAAGTTTAATAACCCAACAACACTGCAGGGAAACGGGAGGGAGAGCTGTAACAAATCATGGAAAGACCTGATGGTGTTCATAAACAAAGCTCAAGGTCACACGTGGCATAGAAGAAGCCTTAAGGGTTTGGTTGGGGAAATGATTATTCCGATTTCATAGGGGGCACCCGAAGTTCAGGGAAGCCAAGCACATTACCCCAGATGACACCATTAGCAAGTAGCAGGGTTGGCATCTGAACTTTGGCTTAGTTCTGGTCCCAGATCACTGCTTTTCCCACTGCACCGGCTTCTCTTTAGGATGAGAGGAGCCACCTGCATGTGATACTGAATGGCCTTGCTCCTGATGCTGAGCCCTTGGAGCTGCAGGTGACCCATGGAAATGTAACCCTCTGTCCCCTCTTGGTCTGGCCTCTTCTCCCTGCCCTTCTGCCTTCAGCTCCCTCTAGCTGAGGCCTCTGATGTCTCCACCCACAGGGTCAGGGTTCCTTCTGGCAGAGGCAGGAAGCATGACTGTAACCCTTTAGAATTATATTAAGAACTCTATCACTAGGACTCTTTTGGCTGCAAGTTATCACACTGGAACCAACTTAGATAAAAAGAGGGATTCTTTGGAAGACGCTAAGGTGGCCAAATAGCGAAAGCTTCATAGACACAAACCCTACAGCACCCATGCCCCTCTCCCTCTCCCATTGCAGAAGGCTTCTAACCAGGGCAGAGAACATGACTGACGGCATCTGACATCTTATAGCTTCTGATGCCTGAGACACGTAGGGTGTGGGGGCCCACTGTGTGTATGCATGTATTTATTTCCTAAGTTATTTTCATTTCTCTGTCATTGTTTTATATGTGTCTTTTATAAATAAGCTATGTTTGGATCCAAGCTGGGAATCTGTTTTCGTTCATTATCACATCTGTTGTGAAGGCTGACATGGCTGGTCTTTCATCTTAGTTTATAGATAATGTTTGTGTTTTCTGTGACTCTTGGCTTCCTTTTCCCTATCTTTTTGCCAAATGCTTTGTTTGTTTGCTCTCCCTACCCCCGTGCTTTAAATGTTGTGAATTTTATTTTCACTGGGTTAATGGATACCCTTACATTTCAAAAAATAGTTGATCCTCTTCTTTTGTCAATGTCGAAAGTGGGAGAGGACCTGTTGACCCTGTCCGCAGAGAGCGGGACATCTAACACACTCCCACTTCTTTCCCACTGGTGCCCACCTCCAACTCCCCAAGTTTTTTGGTATAACCTTGGTTTTTAAATCTAAGTTAATAATATGGTTTAATTATCAATCTTTTCGTTTTCCTAACTATTCTCCTACTTGCATTAAGTTTCCTTATAAACATGAACTCTTTACTTATTTATACTTAATATTATATGTAAATATTTAACCAATTATTTAGACAATGATTTAACTAGAAACTCTCTCATTGCTTACTGAATTATTTTTTTTCATATTGCATTTTCCTCACACTTGGGTTCCATGTAGGGATTTGTTTCGAAGACCATGGGATTACTTTCTGAGGTAGGAGTTCAGAAAGACTGCTGAGCTGCACCCTTTCTGACACCTTGTCTGTCTGGGTCTTCCCCTGCATTTGCCTGGCCTCAGAAGCGATCATTCCATGACCACATGTAACATCGCTGTCTTTTCCTTCTGATCTTTAGAGTGGCAGAAAAGAAGCAAGTCATCAACTTGATTGTTTTTGTTTTATCTACATGAGTACTTAGAAGACATTTTTCCTTGTTCTTAAAGTTTTATACATTTTTTCCTGGGTACTTCCAGGTGTTTAGTCTTTGTATTAATCTCTCTGATACTCAGTGAGCCCATTTACTTGAAAGATTCTAGTCCTTTCAGCTCAGGAAAGTGGCTTTTATTATATGTCCTAAGTCAATTTTTTACTACTCTTATCTTTTTGCTCATGATCTCAATCTTTTTACACTTAGAGGAAATCTTTTAATGTTTCCGAATAATCAGATAATTTATCAAACCATTCTCAAAATCAGTGAGTCCCTGTTGTGCCTTCTCCACCATGCTGTGCTATTCATGCCATCAGGGATAGTTGTCTAAATTGAAGGATTGTGTTTTCCATCTGAAAGCAATCCATCCTGATACCCTATTGCTCCCTATTTGTCAGCGCAGTGCCCTCTTCGGTGTTACTGAGAATACACACGAGAGGGTTTGTCTCCTGGGAATGCAGGTTCCAGGTTGTTTCCAAGGTTGCGACTTGCCCAGAAGCCTGCCGGTCTCTAGCTCCTGCAGGAAGTCTGAGGGTGCTGATGTCCATCAGGTCTGTCTGTCCATGGGAGGTGGGGACAACCAGCTGGGGAGAGAACCACGCAGCAGGAAGATTCACCGTGAGCTGGAAGCTTCTCTTCACAACACTCCGCAACTCCAAGTACACTGGACTCCTTCCTGCAGTCCTCTCTTGGGACCTCCGGCAACTTCAGGCAACCCCACTTATTAATGGTGCTGATTGTTCCACACGAGGGCTGGTGATGCCACACAGCCACCTATCCCACATGATGGGCACAGAACAGTGTGTTCATTCAGTCATTCAACAAATATTTCTTGAGCGCTTCTTTGCACCAAGTCTGGTCTACACGTTAAAGGTACGATAGCAAAGTTATCCCTACTCTCAGTGCTTTTATTGTAGTGGAGAGACTAACAGTGTACCATACATAGATGATATAATATCAAGGAATTGTAAGTGCTATGAAGAAAAATAAATCCAGGGTAAGAGGCTGGAAAAAGAAAAAGTACTATTTTAGTAAGAATGGTCTGAAAAGACCTTTCTAAAGTTGATTTGAGCAGCAACTGGAATAAAATGAGGGAGTGGGCCAAGGGGATGTCTGCAGGGGAAGCTGTCCAGGCAGAGGGGACAGCAAGTGGAAAGGTCCTGTGGCAGGAAAGCATTGGAAAAACAGAGCCCAGTGTGCCTCAGGTGGTGTAGGGTAGCGGAGCAGGGCAGGGGCTGGTTCAAAGAGGGCAGTGTGCTGTGTTGTGCTCGCTTTACTAGATAGTCCTCTGTGTACCTGGGTCATACTTGGGCTTCATAGGAGAGGACTGCATCATCGTAGATGCAAAGCATACCCCTTGGCCAATCAGGAACACACCTTACATAGCAAATAGCCTTTCAGCAGCCCAGACTCAGCATGTGGGGCTGGAATTAAGGCTCCTGCTGAGCCCTAAGCCTGATATCTGCTGTGATGAGCCCTCTGGTCACCAAAGGGCTCCCTGCCTCAGTCTTTCTCTCGTGTCCACTGAACAGGGTCAGTCTCCTGCCCACTGCTCCCCGCAGCCTGGCGATAAACTTCAGCCTTCTTGACCTGCGCCCTGAAGTGACTGAGGGCCCACCATGCCCTGGCTCTAGAGAAGAATCAGAGGGTCTGTCCCCTGTGGCCTCAGCAGCAGTCTGCAGACTCATCTCCATGTGGGCTCAGCACTCTCCTACTTAGAGTACCACCAGCTGCCTCCACCATTTTGGACCCTCCTGGTGTCTACCGAAGTCCAGGTCACCCTGGCAGGTCCCGCACTGGAGCCCTGTCCTTCACCACAGCCCCCATTCTCCCCATCCCTTCCCAGTGTTTTCTGCCTCCTGCAAGCCTGGGTTTCTGAAGTCTCCGGGGCTCTCACCCAATGCCCATCTACCCCCCTCACCCTGCTCCGCATCCAGGCTAGGTGATATGAAGGAATGAAATCACATCCAGACTTTTATAAGCAAAGGAACTCGTCGTTATGAGGAAACACAAGGTTATTTTTTAAAGGTCTGCTAGGATGGGGCAACTGTCTTCTTCCCTCGGTCCCAGCAGACCCAGCTACTGAATGAGCTTTCTTTTTATTTTCTTTATGCTCTTGTTCCTTTAATTTCTAAAAAGATGCATATAAACATAAATACAAAATACATGTTATAAATCTATTTTCCTCACTATTACAAAGCTTTTCTATATCTGAGGCATCATTTTAGAATTAATGCTGCCGAGTTTAAGCAATGTTTTAAAAAATGTAAAGAACAGTTTAATTCCAGAATAAACACACTGTAAGGGTTCTAGGTAAAAAGCAACATGTTGAGAAGCCTTATGGGACGACCTTTCTTAAAGGTCTCTTTCTGAAAGTTTCGGTTCCCACCCTTGACGTTTGTAATTCTAATGTTTGCCTGGGACTCCCGCTAACAAGAACGTGCATCCTCCCTCAAACTAAATAGATGGATAAGTACATATTGATTTATATCAAAATAGATTTATATCAAGAAATTCTTCCTCTGCACTTATTTGGCAGAAATCTATATCGATTTCTCATCAAAGTCTCTTGACCAGTCATGCTAAATGTTAGCATCTATTCCAAACCACCTGGCATATTATCAGATAAGCAACACATGGATGAGCTCTGAGGTCAACATATCACAAAAATTGTCTTCTATGGTAATACAGAGCTCTCTTAAAAGTCATTATTCAGGAGAAGACAAGTCATTTCTACAGCTTATGAGTAAACGGAATTGCTGGGACAACTTTCATGACTTGCCACCCACCCACGCCTATAAAGGTACCCGCCAATCAATGGTCTATACTGTCAAGCCTATGAATGGCATTAGCTGACCAGCAGGCTGGGTCTCAGAAAAGCTAGCCCCATGTAATGTAGGACTAGTGTGGCAGGTGGTTCAGCGACATTTGATCCAGCATGAACCAGCTGACCTCCGCCATGCCCTACAGTCTGATGCCGCCAGTACTAAGAACACAATACACTTTCAGACACTCAGAAGTGTCTTCAAGGACTTTCTTGACCTTGATTCACCTTCCAGACAGGATGGTCTTCATAATGAGTCCAGCTGGCTTGAACTGATCCAGCAATGGATGTTGTTTATGGAAGAAAAAGATCTGAACCCACATCCCCAGATAGGCTGGCAACACGTGCCGTGCCTTTGGAGCCAGCCCACTGTGGATTATGAAAGCTTGATCTTTGATGTCGCAAATAGCAGCTGCTTTGACCAGTTAACTTTAGAAGATGAATTGACCCAGGATGTTCTCAAATTCACAACACAAGCAGTAATTTCTCAAAACTCTTTTTTGGTAGCGGAGGCACAAATTATTAATACCCAACTTCAACAGCAGCAGTTCACCGACTACAGATTCCATGTGTGAAATTTAAATCTCTGAGCAGTGACTGATGGTGTCAGGGAAAGCGCACCTCCAGGAATCCCACCAGTTCAGCTGTCTTATTTAAAGCAGGGGACGGTGAGAAACTCTAACACAGCATGTGTTTCTGTCTCCCTGGCTGACTGCGTAAGCAGAATGGGGGTTCCGACAATAGCAATAATTGTCATTTCAGTGGTACACGCCCACACCTCAAATTTTTCCCAGACCCTACTTGTCCAACCTCAAGGGTCCCATATGTGCCCATGGGCAGTTCTCCTTGCCCCTCCTGTGGTCCCCTCATTAGTGCTCACCAATCAGGAAGTCGGGTAAGGGTGATGCCCCCACTGTCCTTCCTCTGGGAGGACCCAATTGTCTTAGTTCACTTTGTCCCTCATCTTTCCCCAAGACAAGGGTTCAAGCAAAATTGCCTTATTGGGGACATAACCCCAGGGGTAAAGGATCAAGCAGGGAAGAGAAGGAAGTAAATATCAGATGTGTTATGAAGACAATCACCATCTTTGGCAATTGAAGCTTAGTCCCAGTGAGGGATTCTGAAAATCAAGGTTAAGAGAGCACCTAGGAGTGAGTTGTCGGAGGGAAATGGTTATTTACATGTCAACTCCCAGCAGTCCTTATCTGAGGGCTGCCGGGACAGAGGTGTCCACTGAGGCCAGAGAAAGTCCTCAGGCAACGTAAGATCGGCTACTGGTGTGCACTCCAGTGGAGACCCAGAAAGCTATGAGTGGGGCAGCCACTGTGATCTGTCTCACCAGTACCCACCGCAGCGATGGCGTTTCCTGGTTGTCCCCAAGCTGAGGAGACCAGGTGACTACTTTCCCTGTGGATCTTATATTACCTGCATACACACACAAGGACATCTGTAACATACACTCCCAGGAGAGGAATTACCTGCTTTAACCCTTTCGGTACAGGTGCCGGATATATCCGGCGCCCATCTGATGACCTGTGTGGATGAGTGCCGGATATATCCGGCATCCATCTGTATATAATTTTTATAAATTTTACTTATATAATTGATAGAATTTTATATAACTATCTCTTAATATTAAAGTTACAAACAACACTTGGAAAAAAACATTGTTTTATTAAGCATAGATCTTATATAAGGTTAGGAAAGTCTTCACACAAAGGAGGACTGACCATGTACTATGTGCGCGTTTTTGGTGCGGCACCTCGTACAGTGGGAGTGTCGTGGCGGAAAGAGCGCTCGTACCGAAAGGGTTAAGGAGCACAGGTTTTTTAAATTTTAAGCTATACTGTCATATTACCTTCTAAGAAGTGTTCACCAACTGATAAGTCTGGCCAACAGTTCACCTGAATTTCCTTTACTTCATTTTGTGAGATGCTGATATTTCCTGTTACAGGGAAATTGGTCATGCTGTCGTCCTCAACAGTATTTTTTTAGGTAAAATTCACGTATAGTAAAATTTACCCATTTCATTGAACAGGTCTGTGAAATTTAACAAATGCACACAATCGTGTAAATATCACAGTTACGATAGAAAACAGTCCCACAGCACTGTCCCCAAACACACAAGTGCCCTTCACAGTTAGCGTTCCCTCCGCCTTCTGGGCAACCATTAATGTGTCTTCTATTTCTACAGTCTTGCCTTTTCCAAATTGCCATATAAATGGAGTTACAGAATATGTAACTTTGGGGGTCTGGCCTTTCCAGTGTAGCATAAAGCATCTGAGATTCATCTATGCTGCTGTCGTATCGATGGTTCACTTCTTTTTATTTCCGAGTTGGAAGTACCAGAGGTTATCTATTCCACTCCTTGAAGAACACGTGCGTTCTTTCTAGGTTTTGATGATTATGGATAAACACCCATGTACAGGTTTTTGTGTCAGCCTAGCTTCCCTTTCACTTGGGTGAGCACGTGTGAGTGATACTGCCTGGGTCACTTGGTAAGTGTGTTCAATTTTTGAAGAAACTGCCAAACTATTTTCCAAAGTGGCTATATCATTTTATATTTCCACAAGCAATGCACAGGAGTTTCCATTACTCCACATTCTCATCAGCACTTGGTACTAATGAGGTTTCTCCTCCTTCTTCTTCCTGTTCTTTGTAGACCTCCCGATTGGTGCGTAAAGGGTATCTTGTGATACTGCTTTGCAATTTTCTAATGACTAATGATAGTGAGCATCCTTTCATGAGCTTACTGCTCTCTATATATCTTCTTTGGTAAAGTATCTCTTCAATTTTTTTGCCTATTTTTAACTGAGGCAAGATCTTTTGTTTGTTTGTTTGCATGGAAATGTCCAGTCGTTAAAAAGACTATCATTATTCTGGTAAGCCGCTTTAGCAATTGTATTGAAGATCAATCGAACATATGTGTGGGTATGTTTCCGGGCTTTCTGTTCTGTTTCATTGATCTTTGTGTCTATCCTTTTGCAAACGCCACACTCTCTTTACCACTATTGCTTTATAATAAATCTTGAAATCCTGTAGTGTGAGTCTTCCAACTTGTTTTTTTAAAAATTATTCTAGCTTTTCTAGTTCCTTTGTCTTTCTAAATACGTCTTAGAATCAGTCTATCAATGTCTTTCCAAAAGCCTGTTGGGATTTTGATTGGAACTGAATTGAATCTATAGATCCAGTCAGAAATCACTGACGTCTAACGATACTGAGCCTCCAGTTCATGAACATGACAGATCTCATTGGTTAGGTCGTCTTTTCTTACCAGTGTTTTATACTTTTCAGCATAACTATTTTGAACATATTTTGTACAGTTTTTACCTAAGTATTTCATATTTTTGGTGCTATTAAAATGGTACTTTTTCACAATTCAATTTTCAGTTACTTATTGCCAGTGGATAGACATGTGATTGATTTGATATTGACTTGGCATCCTACAATATTGCTAAGCCAACTTACTAGTTCTAGCATTTTTGGAGATGAATTTGGATGTTCTATGTAGACAATCATGTAATTTGCCATCAGAAACAGCTTATTTCTCCTTTCCCGCACAGACACCTGTTACACCAGCTACGGCCTCCAGTACAATGGTAAAGTGAACAGGAGTGGTGAGAGAAGACGTGCTTACCTTGTTCCAAACTTAGGGAGAAAACATTCAGTCTTTACTAGTGAGTATACATTAGCTGAAGGTTTTTGCAAATGTCTTTGAACAGCTTGAGGTTAATTCCTAGTTTGCTGAGCGCTTTTGTCTGTGAATCAATATCGAATTTCGTTAAATGCTTTTCTTGCATCTACGGAGATTATCATATGGTTATTCTTCTTTAGCCCGTTGACATGTCAAATCACAGTGATTGATTTTTAAATGTTGAACCAAACTTGCATTCCTGAGATAAATCCCACTCAGTCATGATGTATCACCCACTTTATATATTGCTGGATTCATTTTCATGGTATTTAGCTGAGGATTTTTGTCTCCGTGTTCACGAGGGAGCTTGGTATATAATATTCTTTTCTTGTAAAAGCTTTGTCTGCTAACAAGATAATATTGGCCTCGTAGACAACTTGAGAAGTATTCTTTCTTCTCCATTCTCTAAGCATTTGTATATAGTTAATGTGATTTCTGAAATGTTTGGTAGAATTCACCAGTGATGACATATAGGCCTGAAGTTTTCTTTTTTGGAAAGCCTTTAACTACTAACTCAATTTCTTTATAAGACAGAGTGCGGTTTAGGTTATCCCTCTCTCTTAAGTGGGCATTGGCAGCTTGTGTCTTTCAAAGAATTTGTCTATTTCATCTAAGTTGTCCAATGTATGGTCAGAGAGTCATTCAGTGTCCCCTTAGTATCTTTGGAGTGACTGCAGGGTCTATAGTGGTCTCACTTCTTTTATTCCTGATATTTGTAATTTAATGTCTTGTTTTTTTTCTTGGTCACTCTGATGAGATATTTATCAGTTTTACTCACCTTTTCAAAGAACCAAATTTTAGTTTCATTGATTTACTCTTTTGTTTTTCTAGTCTCAGTTTCACTGATTTTAGTTCTTATCTTCATTATGTCTTTCCTTCTGCTTGCTTTAGGTGTGGGTTACTTTTCCTACTTTCTTCAAGTGGAAGCTCAGATCCTCACCCCCTCTGGATTACTCCTCCTGTGTTGGAAGACAATAATGAGTCTTCATTTTGTCCTGCGGTAGAAGTCAGGAGTTACTCTTGCAGCCTTATGATGTCTAAGCTGCTGGTATGTGACATAAGCCCTGCCCATCAGACACACCCACAAGTCTTCTGTTCAGAAGTACGCAGTGTGAGGAAGCATGGAATCCTTCTTTTGACAAGGCTGGTTATGGAAGCGTCTAGCTCTACAGCATTTCAAGGCGCAGTGCGGCTGGAGTCCAGGGCCGACTCTCACTGGTGCAAGTTGCAGAGTCTGGATCAAGTGTGGGCGGCAGGGGCATCTTAGAACAGTGGCCATGGTATGATCTATTATTCCAACACTGTCCCTGCAGTTCTCTCTCTCTAGCCCTCCTGGAGATTCAGAACTGAGTTTTGCATCACCTTCGTCCCCCGGCAGAGCTCTTGTGTGCCAGGCATTCTCGGAGGCCCACACTGGTGGGACTTTAATTGGGTAAGCTGTCATTGCAGAAGCTTTCTGCTTGGGTCAATAGTATATTCAGCATGTGCACGGAGCAGCCATGGAAAAAGAGCTAAAAAATATGTCCTTGGCACCGACTGGGTGAATCAGGTAAGTAGGGAAGATAGAGGGGTCAGCCATTTCCTTTTCATTTGGCCACATGGAGCTTTAATGGGGAAAAAAGGCTCGGGGGCTGTCACGCTGATCCAGGAGGCAGGAAAGAGAGAGCACATCATCAGGCAGAGCCCCTTCTGGCCCAGGGTGAAGAACAGCAGAGGCATGTAGCCTGGGGCCAGCTGCACCTGCACCTGCTAGATTGGTGGGGGTGGGCAGCCTCCTCCAGGCGATGGCTCTGCAGGATTCCCCCAGGGAGTTCCTGGGAATTTCCACCCACTTCCTCTCCTCCAAGTGGCAGCAAGTGGCTTTTCCCTCTGATGGCATTTGCATCTGCATTTGGATTTAGGATAAATTGTAGCTTTCTCCAGGCTTCTTGGAGAATCCATGACCATCAGTATCTTTTCAGGAATGCAAATGAAATTTTCTTGCCTGTGTTATTGTGCATTGAGTGCTCTTTTCTTTGTTTATGGTATTTTTTTAAAAATACCATGTTGAATAGTTGAGGGGGATGAGGTTTCAGTACTAATGAAAGGTACAAACGAAAGGCAGAAACAGTCACAAAGACAAAGGCACTTAACAGATGAGACTGGCAGTTGTTTGTTGACAGAGTGCCCTGTAGGGCCCAAAGGGAGGGGGTGGGGTGTCTTCAAATTCACCTAGGGAGGAGGAGGTGAGGTCAGGATGATGTCTCTGAGCAGGTGATCTAGTCATGGCTCTCACTTCCTCTGTCTCTACCAGAGAGGATGTCACCCTCCACTTCCTGCTTCAGCAAAGCCTTTCCTGTTGAAGATCACTGTTGCAAGACTCACAAGCAGACCTTGACTGTGGTCTCCTGGGAAATCTGAGCCAGCCTCCAGGGCACCCCTACAAGAGTCAGGTAGTTCTGCAAGAACTGTGATCATGAGATGAAGGGATCTTCCCTGACCACTGCCCCCCCAACTTTAGGAATCCCTTTGGCAACAGTGGAGGGGGCTGGAACGGTGAGGCAGACGCTGACCAGTAGACTGGCAGGTTAGTCAGCTATGCGGGTGGAAGAGGCAGCCCAGGAGACTGCTGCTCCATAATCACACTGGGTGGGGGCTCTGCATTAAAGATCACTCGGACAGCTGATTGCAAAACTGATAATAAGGAGTAAGTGTGCAATCGAATCAATGCGCCAGAAACCGTTAATTCTCATAGTAGTTCCATGCAGTTTGCCTTGCCATTCCCATTTTACAGATGATGACACTGAGGTTCAGAGAAGCTCAGTGGCCACTCGTTCTGAACTCAAACCCATGTCTTCACTCCACAAATCCCTCCCACTCAAGTGCACTTGGGGAGGCAGGGTTACATCTCAGAGCAGCAGTATCAGCCTTCCCCTCTCCACATCATCTGCACTCCAAAGTCTGCCCATCAGTAACTTCCCAGATTTCACCAGGCATTCCTCACCGGGGAGGCAGAGAAGAGGCCGGATTGCCACCCTCAACCTGCTGCAGGGGGACCCATCAGATTCAGAGGGGGCAGTATGTCCAGTTTGAAAGAAACGCCCCAGGACTTCTAACCACCCTCCAGGCCGCATGAGAATACTGATTTTATTAATCCAGTAGAGAGAGGCCAGGTCATATCATTTTCTTCCTTCCCACATAACTGCCATTTCCATTCTCAGGGACAATTTTAGATTAACATTTGACACTCCGCCCCCCTACCCCCTGCCATTCCCAAGCCTTTATTCCTTGGTTCTTTTTAATGCAGTAGTTTATCAAAGGATTGCATTTTCCATCTAGAACACTCACATCCAGGGCCAGTGTGGAGAGCGGTACAGGGAGTTGGCTAGGAGGAGGCGGGGTCTCAGGGCCATCTAGGTACAGAAGGTGGAAAGTCAAAAGGCTGAAAAAGGGGTGGAGGTGCCAGGAGCTGGAGTGGGGGCTCTGCCACGGCAAACTGGAGGACAGGAAGGACAGGCAGCAGAGGACAGCCGTGTCCTAGCCTCATCCCCTCATCCACCCTGCAGGGTTCCTGCAGCCAGTTGACGCCCACGCTGCTGATGGCTTCCTGTGCCTCTTGGCCTGAGGGCATTCTCTGGCCACAGGCTCCTGCTGAGTCCACACACACAGGCACACAGGTCAGGCAGGAAGGCTGGAGAGTCTCTCAGCCAGTGAGGGATGGGAGCCGGGGAACAGAAACTTCAGTTTCCTCAGACCTTGGAGAGAAATTCTGAGACATGTTCTGCCCTGGATCCCAGAGTGCCAGTGGGATTGAGTCCCACATGCCCACAGAGGTGACCTGTTCATTAACACTGCCCCCAACTGTCTCCTTTTCCTTTCCTGTCTCACTTCCCCTCCCTCATTCCTGCTTTCTGGGATTATCTCCCTAATAAACCATGTGCACCAGGTCCTGTGTCAGGGTCTGCTTTGGGGAGACCCAAATTACAGATGCCATGTGAAATTGTCAGTCCAACCTCTTTCTCGGGCTTCCACGCCACACACCGGGTGCCTACAGGATACCTCCCCCCCGTCGTCGTCCCCCTCCCCTCCACCACAGGACCCCTCCTGCCTCTGCTGAATCAACTTATGGCATGGGAATTCTTGTGTAGGATATCATCTCTCCCAACATCAGGGATTGATTCAAGTGACCCAATTTGGATGAAATGAAAGCCAGGATCAGGCATTTTGCTCCAGTATCGTGGGGGGGAAAATCTCCTTTCCAGCTTCAGAAAGTGCTGTTGCCACTTGTGAATGTGAATAAAGGCAGAGCCATCTCCCCTACCCTACGAAATGGAGATGAGGCTGATGCTGTCGGGGTCCCAGTGTTATCCATGGAGTCTCACCCATTTGGGGGCACTGACACACCCAACTACATCACTACCTAGGGGCTTCCCACGCAAACCAAAAAGACTGTGCTCCCAGAGTGCCCGGCTGGGACTACCATGGAAACACTACTCCCTAGGAGCGGCCCTCCACCAGCACCTGGCTGGGGCAGTTGCCTCACCCCTCCAGCAGGGTGACGCTGAAGCCCTGTGCTCTGCGTGGATTCCCAGAGCTCACAGTGGATCCAGATCCAGGCACCCAACAGTGAAAGAGGGCTTGATATTGCACCATTTTCTGGCTCCCTTCCCTTCCCTGTCTCCTCGTCCCCACACTGCCATCAATACTTCCTGCATCTCCCACTTATGTTCAGATCCTTGCCTCAGGGTCTGCTTTGGGGAACCCAAATTAAAAGGTGATGCTTCCCAGGACCTAGATACAATAATTGAAGGGGGAAAAACCTAGTCTCAGCCATCATTTGAACCCCAGATCAAGCAACACCTGAGGCAATATGTTGCTTTTTATTTTTTTGCTTAAACAAATCGGATTTTTTTTCTCAGTTGCAACACTGAGTCTCGATAGCTCTATCTAAAATCCTGCAACAGCCACTGATTAACAGCTACACGGCCAGCCCAGATCTGTCACATGGTCCCAACCTTAGGTTCTCTCCCCACGCTCCCCTGTCACCAAACACAGATTGGATGGGCTCTCTTCTGTTCGCTCAAGCTCCCAGCCTCCCTGGCACCCAACCCCTTCTCTAACCAAACACCATAGTCTTGCAGGGGCCACTTCTCAAGCCTCCTTCGCTCCCTCCCTCCTGCCAGAGCAAAGTTTCCTTCGTTTTCTAGTAGGATATTGTTCCTCCTTCATGGCACTTCCCATGTTCCTCTCGTGTTTGTAATAGGAAGAAAACTCTGCTAGTTAAATTACCAACTGTCTTAGACTCGGGAGCTGGGGGACCTCTGGGATGCTGCTTCTGTGTCATTTCTTGGTCTGGATACTGCTTATTCAGGTGCATTCACTTTGTGAAAGCTGATCAGACGGTGTGTTTCTGAGGTATACACACTCTGCATATGTGTTGTATGTCAATATAAAAGATAACTTAAAGATCAAATACAACTGCAGTCTAAAGACCTCACGGCGAACAGAAAGTCCTTTCACCCCCTGAGCACTATGATACATTTGGTTGTACAACTTGGGGGTTAGGAGGTAGTAAATGACTCACCCTAGAAGAGAAAGAAAAGCAATGGAGCTTCCCAAGTGGGGCAGGTGTGGTGAGGAATATGGGGGAACAGCCATATTCCCACAATGCCACCGCTGCTCCATGGCCCTCAATTTTCAATGCATTATCTAAGCTCACAAATGCATGAGGGGATTTTTTTTCTGAACAGTGGTAAAGTGGCTTTGTTCCACATGTCCACTGACAGAATGAATGTTGTTAGTATACTGGATTCCAGAGCTGGCGGTAAAGAGTCCAAGAGAGGGAAACTCTAGAAAGAGCATCCTCCATAGGGAGGACATCAGACTTTATGAGGCCAAGAAACTGGTTGTTGAAGCAAGTTTTGTTCCTGCTAGAGGACTATGTACATGACATAGTTTCCTCAGGGTGTCCTTTCTCCATCACTGGTCTGTACGTTTCTTGAAATTAAAGGAAGCAATTGGATGGATGGATGGATGGATGGATGGATGGACAAACATATTATCCTCCAACTGCTGTCTTTCCCCAGCTCCAAGCACAAAGGTGTGTGATAAACTTCTTCACGTGCATTAGTGGAAAATGGAAAGAGATGAGGGATTTGGGGCTTCCTGCAAAACCAAGAACTTTCCTACTCTGGAAGCAGCCTGAAGTATATAAAGAACACAAATTTCCTAGTTGAAGAGCTAGGTTGAAATTTTAGTTTTACCACTTAACTAGTTGTGCCCCATTGGACAAGTTGCAACCTCTCTGAACTTCAGTTTCTTGACCTACAAAACAGGTGCACGAGGCAAGAAGTACTTTTTTAAATTGTAAAGTGCTTTCAGATCTCTGCCCCAGAGGATCATTTCCAAGGCCTGCATTCTGAGATGACACAGCTGACCTGAATGGGGTCATGCTTCTCCCACCTGCTGGTTGGCCCTGGTGTGGCCCTAACAGTCTTCAGGAGTGTAGAAATGCAAATACTCATTGATTTAAATTCACACAGAGGTGTCAGTGATCCATGACAGATTCATTCATTTAGAAAGAGCGGGTTTTCTTTGGTGGGGGGGGACACTGGGAATGTTATGTGGTGGGGAGAGGACACAAGAGAAGGGACTGGGGGCCTCCAGTAGCTTTATTTCAAGCCCTATCAGTAAATGAATGGATGATCATTTATTAAATTTCCATTATATGTACTATCAGCCCCAGCTCTTTCATCTGCTAAGAGACTCTTACCTGTCTGCCCCGCCCCAGAAACTGCAGCCTGTTATTGAGAGCCAGCTGTCTGACGAAAAGCCAGGATCTGTCTGCAGCCCCATGGCCTCATCTCTGCTTTGGAGCAGCAGCTGCCTACCCCTCGCTCCCCCGACCCACAGCTGGTGCCCGGTAACTCACCAGGTAGCATTTGATGTGAAGATGAAAAGACCAACACACCTGGGAGTCTGCCCCACCCTTCAAGCTCCACTTCCTAGACATCAATCACTCCAATCCTCTCATTGATCCAAATTAAAAGCTGGGCTACGCAGCTCTTGCTGCAACAAATTCTGGTTCACAGGTGACCCCAAGGCCAACTCTGCCCAGCTCCAAGAAGAGGTGGTGGGGCCAGCCAAGTGGTCACCCAACTTCTTGGAAACAACTCAGTGTCCAGCTGACGGTCATTCTCTTTCTAACACCCAGGCGCTGCCTTGGCGGTGTCTGCACATGGGGGTGGAGGACCATGCACATCACCAGGGTCCTGCCATGTGGCGGGCCTCACAGCAGCCTGCTGGCACACCTTTTGATCCCAGCCTCTAGTGACAAAATATGCTCTGTATTGAGTAGTATCAGACATGAACTAGGAGCTCAGCCTCCTGTTTTCATGGCTCCTCACTGCTGAAGGACATTCATCAGGAGAAAATTTCTGAGAACAAGAACACCTTCAACATTATCCAGATTTTCATCCTCTGAGTTCCTGCTGTGCATCCCTCTAGCACGAGGAGTGCTCTCTCTGAGGACTTCGGCTACCTCTGAACACAAGTGACAACACTTGAGGACATGTGGAAGTCAGCCAATTCAACCCCCATTTACCGAGCACTTCAGAAGTCCCAGGGACCATCCCTACAGCTGAGGGCACAACGGCCAACCAAACCCAGGGGCCCCTGCTCCCCTGGAGTATACTCTACTGGGCAAAGAGAGAAAACAAACAAGTCAATAAACAATTAAGATTTTTTTCAGATAGAGATGAGGCTGTAAAGACAATTAAACAGGACTTTAGAGGGAGATATGAGGCAAGGATTTTAGGGGGACAGGGAACACCTTTATGAAGAGATGATATTTGAATTCACACATGAATAGTGGAGAAGGATCCAGCCACTTGGAAACCTGGGTGTGAAACAGAGCACACCACCAACCCAGAGCTTCAAAGGAGGGATGACACTTTGAATCGTCCAGGAAGATAGAGAAGGGCAACATGGATGGAGATTGGGACTGAGGGAAGAGGTGGGTTCGAAGGGCCAGGGACTGATCATGTAGGACCTTGTGGTATACTGCGATGCAGTGAGAATCATAGAGCAATTCTGGTGGAGACTGACGTGATATGGCTTATATTTTAAAGATCCCACTGGCTGCCACCTGCAGAAAAGATGGAGGTAGTAGGTACAAAGCAGAAGGGAGGCAGGAAGACCAATCAGAAGGTCATTCACCAGATGGTGGCTTGGACTCAAGGAAGTGGCTGCCTTTGGAAGTCTGGACAAAGAGCCTAACGAAAACCTCCACTGGGTGGCATCTTTACCACCCTGCACTGTACAAACTCAAGCAAAGTTACCTCAGTGCAGGAAGTCACCAGCCTGAGACCCACACTCCCTGGAAGCTGGCACCGTGAGACTCTCCCCAACGATCTGAATGCAAAGAATCCCAAGTCTGGCCATGGTCCACGTCTCTCCTGACTTCTGCCACTCAAATCAAGAACCACCAATAAATAAGATCCAAAATGCTTTATTAGTACTAAATATTTTGTCTCAACCTTAACCTAGCTCAAAGTTTATAACAGAGTGGGACTCTGCTCTTCCCTAAAATGTGTTCAGTCCACTGTTCCCAGGCACAGACCCTCCGGGTGAAATCTTGGAGTGGAGAGCAGCTGGACTGTCCCTACCCCTTCGGTGCTCCATGTGACTAAAACCAGTGTGTGCCAACAGCATGTCACTGCCGTCCCTGCCCTTCGTGACCAGTAGGCTCAGCAACGCTGCCTTGTTTCAGAGACCAAACCTTATCCCGAGTTTCCCTGGTGGGGCAGTAATGGTGAAAGGTAGAAAAGGAGTAAGGGAGTGGACCTCCACCACTGCGTTGCTAAGCTCCCTACTAGCTTTTATTCTTGCTACTTTAGAATAAGGTCTGAAGGGTTAGGGAGATAACCAAAGCCATAAAACAGAATTGTCGCATGCACACAGGTGGAAATAGATGTGTTTAAAACTGTGGGAGCCTTATCTAAACTAGTTAAATCACCTGAATGTTGATAAAGGAATTATGGAGAAAGATGGGTTTTTCTGAAATTCTTGACAATTTCTCTCTATTGTATCGACAGTTAAAACTGGAAGAAATAAACAGGCCATGATCTCTTATTTCCATGAAGAGTAAACAGAATCCTAGCAAATGAAAGAAATGTGCTCCACGCAACACTAATCGGTGCTTATCTGTCTTAGCCTCATTTACTTCCCTGAGCAGAGCCTGGGACCAGGGCTTGCATGCAAGTTGCACATGTTGGAAAATTATCTCAGGGAATAGGAGGAGAGTGCTGGGAAAAGCCACATAGAGAAAGACAGAAAGCCAGCTTCTGTCATTAACAGGCAAGGTTTCCCCATTGGATTCAACTCACCTGTACTGTCGGCTGTGGGGGCCAGAGTGGCTGAGCAGGTGCCCCGGGCTGACCCAGGGCAGACAGCAGAGATGCACGGTATCACTGAGGTGAGGAATGCTATCGTCTTTCCACTACTCCGACCATCACTGACCCAGAGGAGCCACAGACATGTGCAAAGGGTCAAATATGGAATAGGATATAGAACTCAAATTCACAAGTATTAACGTGTGTTATGAAATATTGCCTTTCAAACAGGACTGCCAGAACTTCAGACTCTTGAGAGATAAGGCCCACACTTAACAATAAATATGAAAATCAGGATGGGCTGTATCAGCAGTGACTCAACCACTATCACAGACGTCTCTGCCTACCTGCTTGTGCTCACGTCTTGGGCACACTGCCCCTGGTTAACACTTCAGACACCAGAACAGAGTAGTCCTTCCTCGCCCCTTCCAACAGGAGTCCTCAAACTCTCTCAGCTCACAGCCCCCTTCCTTAGTGTAAAGGATGCTCTCTCACCTGTTACCACAGAGAAATCGAAACAAAAGAAAGGAGAATAAGATTGTTTTTGGAAAGTCACATACCCTTCCCCACATAGCATGTTGTTATAACACCTTCATGAAGTTCTTAAGCACTTTCAGAATCTGTCATCTTCAATTAGTGGGTGTACAATAGGGATATGTGCAAAACTTTCAGTAATGGCTAGTGGCCTTTTATTTCACAGCTGATGGTGACTTCATTTTTGCCAACCATAGGACACAGCTGACCTCACCGACCATCCTAAGTTTTTATTTGTCTCAAGACCTAAAGTAATAACAAGGGACTCAAGCCGTTCCATCTTTGGCCAGCTTTGACCATAAGAACGTTTTTTCTGTTACTGAACCAAACCCTTCTACCCGGTTCTGCCTCTTGGAGCCACACAGGAAACATCCAGTCTCTCTTCTTGATGGCAGCCACTTTCATCTGAAGACAAAGGCCACATCCCTGTCACCCTTCAGGTACCTTCTTCTGGCACAACAACCTGCCAAGGTATTCACCTCTCCTTGAAACACGATGCTAGAATTATCTCACAGAAACCGGCGGTTTAATGGAGGTGATCTTAAATATATTATATCATGAGTAAGAATTCTGAGAGGACCTTCCTACATTCTCACTCCACCTCTCTATTCCAAAGCAAATGGAGACTTGGGATATCATCACAATGACATTGGGTGATAAGGTGTTTGAGCAGCTGGCTTATGGTTCATGGTTCTTTAAGCACAGTTTTGAATAATGCAGTTAATCCTAAAATATTATCAAAACATCAGGCTAGCCTCTGTGTCAGTACAAGTTGAGCTGGTCAGTAGTTAAGAGCCCAGGTTCCTGAATGCAAAAAAGAGCTAACTGCCACAACCACACAAGGGGTTCGTAGCAAACTCTTCTCTTTCTTCCGGGAGATATCAATTTTGCTTATTTATTTATTGACCTGGGCCTTGCCCAACTGTAAAAAAAAAAATTGCAGGAACTTACATAAATATGTACACAATTTCAAATCATGTCAGTAAGAAGTGGGAACAAAGGGAAAAATCAAAAGTAGCCACAGGGTGGGTCAGCTCACACAGAGAGAGTCAACAAGCTCTGTGCAGTTGACAGGCCTTATGCAAATTCCCCAAATTTGGGTCTAGAGGAAAAGGAAGCACAGCCATGCAGGAATGTAACAGGCATCCTTAAAAAAAAAAAATCAAGCCAAGGAATGAGGAGTCAAGGGTAAAAAACAAAACTACATATCACTTAGGGATACACACACACACACACACACACACACACACAGTGTGTGAGAATAACAACTACCAAATTAAAGAGGTTAGTAACCTCTACGGGGGAAAGACAATCAGGGATGTTCTCATAGAGACTTCAACTATGTCAATAATATTTATTTCTTGTGCTGGATTATGGATATGTGAAAGTTTGTTATGCTATTCTTTGCACTCTGCTGTGAATCTGAACTATTTCACAGCATGCATTTTATCCTGACTGTTCTGAAGGCAAGAACGGAGATAGAAAGATAGTAAGGAGGTTATAAAACTTGTTAAGGGAGAGATGAAGGTAAATTGATCTAAAATGAAGACAGTGTAGTTATATAACAAGTGGACAGATTTGACATATGAATCTGAGGTTAAACCAAGACCCACCAATGAATTGCATGTGGGGTGTGAGAGCAAATGAAGAACTGAAATTAACCAAGTTGTTGGCATCATAGATGGCAGGGAGGGTGGTGACATGTAGTACTGTGGGGATGACTTAGAGGGGATAGAGGGGGCCATGATGGGGGAGGGGAGGTAAGCAGTGGTTACTTTTGGACGTGTGACATTTGAGATGTTTGATAGACAAGCAAGTGGAGGTGTTGAGTAGACAGTTGAATATAGAAGTCTAAAACTCAGAGCAAAGATCTGGACTGCTGATTAAAATAAAAGAGTCAGGAACACATACATTTTATTTATCTACATGAAACTGGAGGAGACCACCAATGGAGTCTGGATAGAGAAGAGGAACAAAGAACGAGCCCTAGGCATTTCAACATACAGAGACCTAGACCAGAAGCAGCAGCCAATGAAGGCAACTGAGAAAGTTGCTTCAGTGCACAGTGGAGCAAGAGGAAAGCACCAGGGTGTTCTGTCAGAATCAGATGAAGCAGTGTTTCAAAGATGGGAGTGGACCGGATCAAGTTCCACTGGAAGTTCAGATAAGGACAGAAAATGGACCTTCAGCTTTGGCAGCAGGTAGGTCACAGGCAACCTCAGTTAAAGCCCTGTCCGTGTGGATCTACAACAAAATGTGGCTGGCATGACTGAGGCAAATGTGGGAGGTGAGGAATTCGGAAGATTTGTTTATGTCAAAATATTTCAGTGAGTTTTGCTATGACTGGAAACAGAGAAATGGGAAAGCTGGAAGGGGAAGCTAGGTCCAGAGGGCTTCCTTCCAGGTGGGAGGTGTTCAGGGATGTTTATATGTAGGTATGAGATGACCTAGCTCAAAGCGAGAAAGCATTCATGCACGAGAGAGTGGGGTAACTGCTGTAGGTAAATTGTTGAGCTGAGAAGGGACCAGATATGGGGTAAAATTCAGGGTTTGGATGGGGCACAAGTGTCATCATAACAATGGTGTACAAAGGCAGGCAAAATGGGGGACTAAGAGAATATTCATATCTAATTAAACTGGTTTCCTCAACAAAGTTGGAATATAGGTTCTAGCTGAGGTTAAGAGGTGAGGGGCTTACTGGAGGCTAGAGGGAAGAAGAGAAGAGGTAAAACAGCTGTGGGTGAGGAGAGAAAAGTACATTTATTGAGCAAAAGTGCAGAAAGTCTGGAAGGGTCAAGTGCCCATGTCAAATCTAAGGTCATAAACTTGAAGTGATTTAATGTAATTTTCTCCAGCGATACTCATCATCTTGGGTACAAACACAGAGTTCAGCAGAAAACTGGGTTTCCCAGGTTGTTTCTCCAGGAGTAATTAAGGAGAAAAAGAAGGGCAAAAGGTGTGTACAAGGGAATGGCTACGCTGTGTTTTCTGTGTGAAGGGGGGAAAGACGGAAGGAGGCCGTGAAGGATGGTGATAAAAGACAAAAGCGGGGACTTAGAAGTTTCAATCAAGGCAGATGTTTTCTGCTGTGAGAAATGAGACAGAAGGAAAGGTGATGATGGTCAGATCGTTGGATATTAAAAAGGGAGAATTATTAGATCCTGATGCATTTGTTGGAGATGAGAAAACTCCAGACTGAAAAATGTTCATGCGCGTGGGTGGCTGAGGTACGGTGGAGAAAGAATGGCGACAAAGAAATCAATACAACTCATAGACACCTAAAAAGTCATTGATCACTTAATAAAAAGAATACAAATCAAAATTAAAGATAAAATGCCAAGCGATTTCAACAGGGGAGGTTATTGCAGCGGGGTGAGCAGGAGATGGCAGAGAGCCTAGGGAAATAAAAGCATGCAAGGTTATGCTCTTGTTTTGGAGAGAGGATATAAACACTTATTGACTTTAAATATGGATAGAACATATGTTTAAGTGTCTTTATTTATAATATAAAGGAAACTACTTGAATAAGAAAAATAGCATATAAATTTTCAAGTCATTAAGAAGGAAAAAGTTAGAAGGAAACGCAATTCACTAAAAAGCAGAATCAGGGAAAGAGAGAGCACAAAATATGATAAACACAAAACTAAACTAAAATAGCAGGAATAAGTTTGGATTCACATAAGTACCGTATTTTGTTTAGTATAATGCATAATTTTTTTGCCCAAATTTTTGAGGGAAAAATAAGGATGCGCATTTTACATGGGCATGTAATCCCATGTATAATGCACATAAAACATGGATGTACATTATACACAACAAAATGCATAACTGCAATAAATGCAAATGGTAGAGATGGGGACAGAGAACTTAAGTATCAGGGATAAGCTTGAAAAATCCTTTCATCCAAAAACAACAATGAAACTAGGCAAAATTTTACTGAACAACCATTTAAAGATTCTTGAGACTGACCAATGCATACAACCAGTGGGAAGTACTCGTATAAACAGTAGGAATCCGCGACATTTTAGTTTGAGGCCACTTTCCTTCCCCCAGCCTCTGCTCTGCTACATCAAGGTTCTATCCTGGGGGCGGGGGTGGGGGCGGGGGCGGGAGAGGGAGTGCAGGAGACTGGTAGCTGTCCTACTGAAAGGGATTTGCATTAATTGGAGCACAGAGCAAAAACTTCCTTGCCCAGGATGCTGTTCACACGAAAAGGAAACATAAGGGAATACTAAGAACATGTTTATGCCAGCAAATGAGACGGCTTAGATGAAATGGAAAAGTTCCTAGAAAAACAAACGCAAAAATACATTCAACAGAATCCAGCATCCATGAATGATAAAACTCTCAGCAAACTAGGAACCGAGGGAACTTCCTCAACTGGATGAGGAGCATCCCTGAAAAACCTACAGCTAATACCACACGTAATAATGAAAAAGTAAATTCTTTCTTTTTTCGAAATTAAATAAGCAAAACCTGAAAGACATGGAAAATTTGAATGCCATAATAACAAATCTGATGAGAAAGAGAGAGCATACTTTTCAAACCCACATGAAATTTCTAAAAAGTTTACCATGTATTAAGCCCCTTACACACACACAAATAAAATCTCAAAAAATATTTTTCCCTGAAGCAGAAAGCATGTAGACTAATGACCTCCAATCACAATGCCAAAAAATTAGGAATCAGCATCAACAGAACAAAGAGAATCTACCTGCTAGGAATATCAAAATTGTTTTAAATATAATTTTTGGATAAAATAAAAAATTAAAATGTAAATTATTAATATTTAAAAGTGAATAAAAATATGAATACCATACATCAGAAGCAGTTCCCAATGAAAAAGTTACAACTTTACATGCATACATTAGAAAACTAGATATCTTGAAAATAAATGAACTAACACACTACTCAGAAAATTATATAAAATCTCTACAGAATTGTTCCAAAGAAGTAGGGGAACTTAATAATGATGAAAGCAGAAGTTAAAGGGCTAGATAACAAAAGAAATAATAATCAGTAAACCTTATATTTGTTCTTTGAAAAGACCAACAAACAGGA